>JAJIBD010028815.1:0-44078 GCA_021461705.1 Cryptotis parvus
GTCGGACCTGGTGGCCCTGCCCGGCGAGCTGCCCACGGGCCAACACAGGGCCTCACGGAAGGCTGGGGAGGCTGGCGCTCGGCCTGCGCCGGGCCTAGCTGACCATGGAACCCCGAGGAGGGCAGATGGGTTTTGGGAGTGGGCCCGTCGCCTCTGAGGGGTCCCGGAAGCAGCCAGATGTGACTCCGCCCACCACACTAGCCACCATTTTTGCTGTCCGGACGCTGCGAAACGGCCTCAGACCAGATCAACAGAGCAAAGCCAGTTCGAGCCCAGGTAGGCGGCTCCAAGAGGCGGGAATCACCGGGAAGTCGCCAGTGGAGGCGTGGTCGTCCCTTCCCCCTCCATCTTGTCGGACCTGGTGGCCCTGCCCGGCGAGCTGCCCACGGGCCAGCACAGGGCCTCACGGAAGGCTGGGGAGGCTGGCGCTCGCCTGCGCCGGGCCTAGCTGACCATCGAACCCCGAGGAGGGCAGATGGGTTTTGGGAGTGGGCCCGTCGCCTTTGAGGGGTCCCGGAAGCAGCCAGATGTGACTCGCCCACCACACTAGCCACCATGTTTGCTGTCCGACGCTGCGAAACGGCCTCAGACCAGATCAACAGAGCAAAGCCAGTTCGAGCCCAGGCCGCGCGCAAGCGGCCGCGCGTCCACTAAAAATAGTGAAACAGTAATATCTTTTAATGCATTGCAGTCAACGAAGAGCAGGAAAGTTTGTTGGGAAGGAGATATAAAGAGGAAAGAAATGACATACAGAACTCGCCAAGTGGTTGAGGTGCGGGAGCCGGGGAGGGAGGTGGGGTCATTGGTGATGGGAGATGGGTTTGGGCGGAGGGTGCGTGTTGGAACACTGTAGAACCAAAGCTCTACCTAGCATCTTTCAATAAAAAAAAAAAGGTGGAATCTTCCACAAACATGTGGGAATCAGTGGTTGGGTAGGACAGAGAAGAGAACAGTGAGCTAATATTTGTCAAAATGATAATACCAGTCTAGAACTGAGCATTGAATATAGGAAAAAAGATATACATGATGATCTCTGAATGTATGTATTGCAATCCACAATGTAAGAGAGAAGAGATAAAGAATTTGCCATAGAGGCGGGCTGGGGAGGGGGAGGGAAGTGGGGACATTGGTGTTGGGAAATGGGCACTGGTGGAGGGATGGGTGCTGGAACACTGTATGACGGAAACCCAAACATGAACATCTTTGTAATTGTATATCTCACGGTGGTATGATAAAAATATGTTAAAAAAATTCATGTTGGAAATATTTGGTGGAGCAGGGTCCCTTTCAGTTCCATCCTTGATGAGGAACCCTTGGTTTCTCCAGCCCTAATCACTGTGTGACCCAGTCTCCATAGGCTTCTTGTGTCCCGGAATTTATGGAACAAAGAGTGTCTGGTCTGGATTAGGCCTTTAAGGATTTGAAAGTTTGCTATTATGGTCACTGTTCTAGCCAGGCGCCTCCCTCCTCCATCACTTCCCATCACTATCACTATCACTATCTTCCCGTTCATCAACTATTTGCTAGAGCAGGCACCAGTAATATCTTCATATGTCCTGTCTCATGCTAGTAGAACCCAAAGGCATCTGCTTGCTCCAGGAACATAAAGAGCCTCAAACCATTATATTAGGTCATGGGAATGACCTAATATAAATGTTACTGGTATTTGGCATATCAAATACTACACAAGCAGCTTGCCAGGCTTGCCATGCGGGTGACATACTCTTGTATGAGTATGCCTCCGAATAGAACATATATTGATGAACTGCTGCCGCTAGCGGCCCTGTGCAAGGATGACACTCAAAAAAAAAAGTATGATACCAATATCCAAGGCCAGGCAAAACATGGATCAGGAGGTCTTGTCAGTGGGTGGAGTCTACCACAAGTGTGTGGGAGTCAGAGGTTAGGTAAGACAGAGAAGGGAACAGTGTGCTAACAATTGTTGGAATAGCAGCCTAGAACTGATCATTGAATATAGGCAAAGGGATGTACATAACCTCTCAAAGTATGTACTGCAAGCCACGATGTATAGAGAAGGGGGGGGGAGAGATAGGGGAGAGGTGAAGTTGGGGGGGGGGAGAGGGAATCAGGGGACATTGGTACATTGGTGGAGGGATCAGTGTTGGTCCCATCACTGTTAGTCTCTCCCATCACTGTTTCTCCCATCACTGTTAGTCTGTTTTTGCTTTCCTATCTTCCTGTGTTAATTTTTAATCACTTTCAGGAACTTTTCTTTGCATTCACAACTTGTCTAATTATTTGGTACATCTGCAAATTGAACCATTTCTAGTTTAAAAATTTTATTTTACAATACTGTTCATGACAGGATTTCATGAATATAATATTCCAACACCAACATCAGTGACCTCCCCACAACCCCTCACACACACCCCTAACGTGGTAAGCTCAGTTCTGTAGATCAGATTCCAGATTCTGCTTGCTTCTAGCAATGTTTCTTTACATCCCACATGAGAGATTATTTGGCATCTGTTCCTTCTGACTTCACACAGTACAATATTCTCCATTATCTATCCCGTGACCTCAAACTGTATAATTCCATCTTTTCTTAGAGTTCCATTGTGTGTATATACATATATTGATATGTATCACAGCTTATCCAGTCACCTGTAACTGGACACTTGCATTGTTTCCAGGTTTTGGCTCTTATGAATAGTGCTACAAAGAATATAGGAATACAAATGTCTTTTTTCTCGCTTCTATCTTTTGATTTTACAAAGTTCCTAAGCTGTTGTTTATCCAAGAAGTTGTATATCTGTCCTTCAAATCTGAGTGAGAGTTTAGCTGGATAAAGAATTCTTGCTGAGGCATTCATTTCATTAAGTTTTTTTACTATATCCCACCACTGTCTTCAGGCTTGAAGGGTGTCTTCTGAGAAGTCTGCTGGAAAGTCGAATGGATGCTCCTTTGTATACAATTTCCTTCTTTGATCTTGCTGCCTGAAGAATTATGTCTCTGTCTATGGCATCCATTACTTTGACTAGGATGTGTCTTAGGGTCTTTCTATTGGGGTCTCTTCTTGCTGGTACACGTAGGGCTTCTTGGATCTGGGTGCCTTCATCCTTTAACTTGGGGAACTTTTCAGCCAGGATGTTTTTTAACTGTTTTAATTTCCTTTGGGGTTACTTTCCTGTCCCTCTGGGACTCTGATGATTCTTATGTTGTTCCGCCTGGCTTCATCCCATTGTTCTCTGTTCCATTGCTGATCCATTTTCCGGTCTTTTTCCATCTTATGTAGTTCTCTGGGTGCTTTCTGCAGCTCATCTTCAGCCTCACTGATTCTCTCTTCCGCTGCTGTCATCCTACTGTTGAGAGCCCCTATTGTGTTTTTCATTTCATCTACTGAGTTTTTAAGCGATGATATTTCTATTTGCATGGTTCTCATTTCTGCTCTCATTTCCTCCCGTAGTTTATTGACTGCCCTTTCAACTGCTTCATTTATGTTCTCCTGTATTTTATTGGACATCTGCTCAATTTTTTCGTTGAGCTCCTTAAGCATGCTACCAATTTCTTCTCTAAATTCATTGTCAGAGAGTTCATGCACATCTGCATTCTTTTTGAGTCTTCAGGGTTGATTCCTTCATCTGTTCTTCGAACTGGGGATCTGCGTTGTTTCCCCATGGTGTTTCGGTGTTCAGGGATAGATTCCTCTAGTGTACTGTTTCTTTTCTCTTGAAGGTATTACCTACCCTTGGTGTTGAATTTCCTAGTATTTGTATTAATAAGCAGCTGCCTGAGTGGCAGCCCACCTGGCCAGCCACACACCCCAGGGAGAATACCTGAGGTGGAGACAGGCCGGTGTGAGAGTTCAAAATGTCCGTTTACTTCTGCTTCCGCTCGGACTTCTGGGGGTTGTAGTTCCACCTTCTGCCGAGGCCTGGGGCTCTACCACGACCCCAGGCACCCGCCCCGGCCAGCCGCACACCCCAGGGAGAATACCTGAGATGGAGACAGGCCGGTGTGAGAGTTCAAAATGTCCCTCGCTTCTTTTTTTAATTTAAAGTGAGAGTACAACTCCTTTTCATTTGAATAGTGACCATTATTATAGGAGATTATTTTATATTATTAAGTGTCTAGTTTTACTATCGCTGCATCCAAGGACTTGGGAGAGCAAAGAACAGGGATGGAGGTGGGGGAACACGAGTTGATGGGGTGGCTGGAACACACAATTTAGTGATGAAGTTTGTTTGGTTTTTGGTTTTTTTGGTTAACACCCAGTGATGCTACAGGGGTTATTCCTGGCTCTGCACTCAAAGCTCTGCACTCACCCCTGGCAGTGCTTAGGGGACCATATGGGCTGCTGGGGATCAAAACTGGGTCTGCCATGTGCAAAGCAAATGCACTACCCACTCTGGCCCTGAAGGATGAAATGTGACGTCCTTTACATATGTTCTACGGAATATAGAAAACAATTATAATAGTAACATCAAGGACCATTGATAACAGATGACCAAAACATCTAATAATAATGAAAGAATTCAAAATATATGAGCATAACCAAAATTTAACAGAGACACATGAGCACATGCTGTTATAAAAGATGCACCAAGGAGCCGGAGCGACAGCACAGCAGGTAGGGCGCTTTGCCTTGCACACGGCTGACCTGGCTTCGATCCCGGCATCCCATATGGTTCCCGAGCACTGCCTTGAGTAACCCCTGAGCATTGTTGGGTGTGACCCAAAAAAGGAAAAAAAAGAGGCGCCAAGTACACTTGGTGACCACAGTTGTGGTTGATACAAGCCTTCAGTCTGTGAAAACATGCAGTATCTGTGTGAAAACCAATGAAAAGAAGCATATTGCCTCCCAAAGCAAAACGTAAAGAATTTAGCAATTTCTCTCCATGTTCCAAAAGCCTGTCCTTAATCTTGCAGACTACTATTAATTTATATTTCTGTTGATTTGAGTAAACTTAATTTCCCCACTTCCCTAGTGCTGTATTTTTCCTTACTGTGTTAAATGCGCTGTACCAAAGGAAAGACACCTAGATTTTCACTAGAAAAAAACAAATGTTTATTCAAATGTCCTTGGAAAAACTATAGCCGGATTTTTAATTGAAAAGAAGTTCTTTAAAATAGCTCAACATAAATCTCATGTTATTAAAAAAACAAAACCACATATGGAATGAAATGCTAACTCATATTACCTTTGTCAACTAAAAATCCAAATTCTCCTGATACATTGGTTTATTTTTAAACCTTTAAACCCCAAAGAGACACTCTTAATTAACATTATTTTTGTTTGTAATGTGTGGTTCACTGAGAAAATAAGAAATGGCTTATTTTTTATTTGAAAGTGGAAACCTTTGGTTTCGAGCCTGCCAATCCCCCTCCCAGCTGAGATCCAGATGTGTGCCGCTGAGCTCTCACTGCATGTCGGCAGCCAGCTGTGCTATCAGGTCGCGGGCATCCTGCATGGCGGCAGGGATCTCCGAGCCGTTCTCCGTCACCTGGGTTCCAAACAAGAACATCTTCCTGTCATTTCCCACCTCAGATAATGCCAAGGCATCGTGGATATCTGTAATGTGGTAGGCTGTGTCAAGATCCTTATTCCATGTAGAAAAAGAGAAGGGGAGGAAAAGTCAACTATTTTGCAATGCGTCTGGGTATTTTCATTACTCATTATTGCTTTTAAAATGGCCCCACCTCCATTTTAATGAGGAGGATACTGCGACCCCATTACTATAACCTTAGTGGCAGTTTGAACCTAAAGATCTTCATTAGGGCTAGATTCAGTAAAAAGAGAATATGCTTCCCAGGTGGAAGGTCCTGGGGTCAGTCCCAGGCATAGAATTAAGAAAAGAGGAGCTAGGAGAGCTTAAGGTGCATGTCTTGAACCTGCCCACCTGGATTAGGTTCCTGGGCACTGCAGAAAGTTCCCTGAGCATGGAGCCAAAATAGGCCCTAAGCAATGCAAGGCATAGTACAGAAAACAAAAGAAAGAGAAGAGGAGTGAAGGGGGGAAGACAGAAGGTAGGGGGAGAGGCAGGGAGAAAGAGAGAGACAGAGAAGGGCGCAGGGCAAGGGGTGGACTAAGGAAAGGAAGTGGGTGAGAGAGGAAGGAGATAAGGGTGAGAAAGAGGACGGGGTGGAGAGACTAGGCGCTCCGGGGAGGGAAAGGGCTAGGAGAGGCAGATGAGGCACCAGGCAGTTGTGCTCTAGGCACTGCAAGATTATTACTTCCCTGGGGTCAGAAGGGCAAGGTCAAGACCTTTTTCTTGCCTCTCACACAATAATTACTGACTAGTTATCTCAAAGAGCCCCTTCCTATTGTTTTACCAATATTTAAAAAAGGTATACAAAGGGCTGGAGAGAGTTCAGTGGATAGGGCACTTGCCTTGTATGTGGCTGGATCCCCTGACCCACATATGGTCCCCAAGCAGCACCAGGAGTGATTCCTGAGTGCAGAACCAGGTAGTAACCCCTGAGCATCACCTGGTGTGATCTCAAAACAAAAACACCTCAACAAACACAGGGATTCAGCTATCACCTTTTCAGTTCTTTGCAAACATTTCAGCACATTCAACTCTTAAAACTGCTTGGCTTTCATTGTGAATCATTCTGAAATCTCCCAAGATAACCCAACACTGTGTTCATGTTTTTTTTCCTCCCTGGGATCAATATGAACCTATCAAGTCCCAGCTCTGGGTGCCAAATGAGATATCTGGATCTTTGATTATGTTGCAAGAGAAAGTTATGTATTGGGTAACTGTGAAATTTGGGCTAATTATTATGTTTAGGCAGAAACTAGGTAAGGTTGGTATAGGGTTAGGATTAGGGCTAGAGTTAGGTTTAGGCTTAGAGTTCTTGATACAGTTAGGTATAAGATTTGTTGATGTCTAAAGTTGAAAATGAAATTAAATTTAAGCTTATTGGTAGGGTTTGTTCTAGGCATGGGTAAGATTTGTATAGGTTTAGAGTTTTCATTAGGCTAAGAGTTATAATTATGTTTTGTGTTAGAGGTTTGGTATAGATTGGCTATGCTTAAAGTTGAAAGTACAATTTAAGTATAGGGTAATTGTTCAATTGAGGCTATTTGGCAGATTTAGGCCTAGGATTGGGCAAGGGATAACATCAGGATTTGGTTTGGATCAGGATTAAGTTTATCCATCTGGAGGAGGAGATCTTAGGGTCTTCTGGGACCCCTGGTTGGTGGAGGGAAGCAGATATCGTAGTAATGGTGTGGTGATGGAACACCGTAAGCAAAAAACTATCATTTACAGTATTGTAAATCATGGCACATGATTAAAAATGTGGGGAAAGAATGCATTGAACAATTTACTGAATGTGCATACCATGCTTTGTCTTACTTTTCACAATCAAATGACCCAAGAGATTAAAAAAAATTGAGAAGGGATAAAAACACAATTGAGTGGTTTCCCTCTCTTTTTGCTATCTTGAATAATTCTGTTGTGAACAGGGAGTTGGCAAAAATAAGTTTGAATCCCCACTTTCAGTTGGCACAGTTCTTATCTGATGTCAGAAGTCTAGCTTTAGAGTTTTTAGGACCTGCTTTTCTGGCTGCACATTTTCCCTTCCCTCCAACATAGCACATGAGTTTCATTTCTGAATGGAAGCACATAGTCGTCTTAATGTGTGACATAAATCTAGGCTAGGGAGCTTATCTAAAGCAAGCTCTTTACACAAGGGAGACACCCATCTATTTTGTTGAATTCTACAATTACTCAGTGCAACGTGTTTGTTGAATTCTTGCTAACCACAGACAGTACAGTATGCTCAGTATTACAGGAAAGATAAATCATAGGCTCTGATCTTAAGGCGTTTATAATCCAATGGTGCTATTAATATCACTATCACTATCACTATCACTATCACTATCACTATCCTCCCGTTGATCATCTATTTGCTAGAGCGGGCACCAGTAATATCTCCATATACTGATAAACTGGGTTTTATCCATAGCATTCTGTTGCCTCTCTAGCTACCGTAGATAGAACTTTCTATTTCCCATATTGGTAACGAAACTTTGAGTGCAACTCACAGTCTCATGGATCTTTACCTGTTTGTTTGCAAACACAACCAGTGGAAGGAGTGGATTGGTTCCAATTAGTTGATGAAGGTGTTTCTTGGCTTCAGGCAGTCTGTGGTGGTCAGCTGAATCCACCACAAACACCAGCAGCAAACCCTTGGACACGTACATTTGCCAATAGGGACGGAATGCTTCCCTGCCACCGACTACAGAGAATGATACAGAAAAGACACATGAACGTCATGGTTCCATGGAGGAGCAGAGAAAAGACACATGGAAGGGTCTGGGTGGCTCAAAGGGCTGGAGACTATACTGGGCGTTCAGGAGAGCTGGGTTCAAGCCTGAGCACAAGCCACCCGAGCACTGCATTAAGACAGCCGGAAAACAAGCATAAATGTGGCACATTAGACAATTTCTGAACACAGGATGGGTGTTCTGGTAAAATGCCACTTTAGGCCTGGGGAGACAATACAGGAGTTAAGGCTCTTGCCTGGCCCAGGAGCATCAGGTCTCTCCATACTGCCTTGAGTGACCTCCAGGCACAAAGCCATACATCTACATGGTCACATCTAAGAAGTTTTAATCTATTTACTCTAAGCATGAAAAACATTTGTATTTTCCCCTACATTTTATTTCTGTAAAAAGCTACTCTAGGTGCAGGGCTAGAGGAAGGGGAGGGGGGGGGGAGCTACTCCCACGAGTGTTTTGTTTGTGTCTCTTATTGCATGTTTGCGAGTGTTTCCAACAGCTGCCAATGTTTCCTTTAGAAGCACATCCTCAGGCCAGAGCGATAGTACAGTGGGTAGGGCATTTGCCCTGAACCAGACAATCTGGGTTCGATCCTGACATTGTATATGGTCCCCTGAGCACTGCCAGGAGTAATTCCTGAGTGCAGAGCCATGAGTAACCCCTGAGCATTGCTGGGTGTGACCCAAAAAGCAAATAAATAAATAAATGAATGAATGAATGGATGGATGAATGAATGAATGAATGAACAAACGAATGAACAAATGAATGAATAAATGAATAAAAATCAAAACCTAGCATATCAGAATTCTTCTACTTTACCAATCTGGATGAAAAAATGATCTCACTGTGGTCTTAATTTGAATTTTTTCCATCTAGAGACAAAGTTGAGCAGGTTTTTTGTATTTTTTTTTCTTTTTTGGGTCACACCCAGCGATGCTCAGGGTTTCTCCTGGCTCTGCACTCAGGAATCACTCCTGGCGGTGCTCGGGGGACCGTGTGGATGCTGGGGATCCATCCTGGGTTGGCTGCGTGCAAGGCAAATGCCCTACCCACTGTGCTGGAGCACTTTTTTAAAAATGTGTTTATTTCTAATTTGCTTCTTTTATGAAGTGCACTTGCATTCTGCCCCATTTTGGGGTTGCTAACTTAGTCTGTAGCCCTTCAGTGGGCTGCAGACCTCGCATCGGCTAGCTATCATCCACAGCTGTGCTGCACGCATCCTGCATCTTCTCCCACTTGTGGCAACTCTCAAGAGACCATTGCCATTGGTATGTAGTGTATGTACCTCTGCTTAATACTTACTGGGTCCGGAGAAGTAGTGCAGGGACTGTGAGTTCAATCCCCAGGGTCCCTCCCACATGTGAAAAGGGGTGCCCGATTCTGGCAGCTCTGCAATCCCTGGCAACACAGAGACTTCCGGGTACACCATCCACATCCGTGCGTGTGTGTGTGTGTGTGTGTGTGTGAGCTGGCGTGCGCCACAATTAAAGAGTGAGATCCCCAACAATCATGAAGTTAAAAGAGATGTAAGCACCACAGCCAGGAAGCGCCGCCTCTGGTGAGCACTGTGTGAGCAATGCAGGAGCCTCGGTGAGCATGGTAAGGGACAACGCCTCCCTCTCCCCCCTCTTCATCTCCACATTTAGGACTCTGGGGTGAGGAGGGGCTAAAGCAGACTGACCTGAGGCTTGTAATCTGGGGGTGTGACAAGCTCTCTCTAGGAGCTGCCCCCTTGACCTGAGGCTTGTAATCTGGAGGGTGTGACAAGCTCTCTCTAGGAGCTGCTCCCTTGACCTGAGGCTTGTAATCTGGGGGGGTGTGACAAGCTCTCTCTAGGAGCTGCTCCCTGACCTGAGGTTTGTAATCTGGAGGGTGTGACAAGCTCTCTCTAGGAGCTGCTCCCTTGACCTGAGGCTTGTAATCTGGGGGGTGTGACAAGCTCTCTCCAGGAGCTGCTCCCTTGACCTGAGGCTTGTAATCTGGGGGGTGTGACAAGCTCTCTCTAGGAGCTGCTCCCTTGACCTGAGGCTTGTAATCTGGAGGGTGTGACAAGCTCTCTCTAGGAGCTGCTCCCCTGACCTGAGGCTTGTAATCTGGAGGGTGTGACAAGCTCTCTCTAGGAGCTGCTCCCTTGACCTGAGGCTTGTAATCTGGGGGTGTGACAAGCTCTCTCCAGGAGCTGCTCCCCTTGACCTGAGGCTTGTAATCTGGAGGGTGTGACAAGCTCTCTCTAGGAGCTGCTCCCTTGACCTGAGGCTTGTAATCTGGGGGAGTGTGACAACGTCTCTCTAGGAGCTGCTCCCTTGACCTGAGGCTTGTAATCTGGGGAGTGTGACAAGCTCTCTCTAGGAGCTGCTCCCTTGACCTGAGGCTTGTAATCTGGAGGGTGTGACAAGCTCTCTCTAGGAGCTGCTCCCTTGCATTCTATGGGCTCTGACTGGGCCAAAGCAGAACTTTGCAGGGACCAGAACAATAGGACAGCAGGTAGGGTGCTTGCTTTGCACACAGCCGACCCAGGTTTAATCCCTGACAACTCATATGGTCCCCTGAGCACCACCAGGAGTAGTAATTCCTGAGTACAGAGCCAGGAGTAAGCTCTGAACATTGTTGGGTGTGGACTGAAAAGAGAAACAACACCCCTTCCCCCAACTCAAGAGCAGCAGAAAGGTTTACAGTGTAAGGTCCTGGGCCCCTTCCCGGATAGTATTGGCCAGTGGAGACTGCTAAGTGGAACCCGTTTCAACCTCTAGCCTCCTTTTCCTTCATTCCCACACTAAAACATAACTATGAGGGGCTATGGGCCTCATGTGTTCTTCAGTTATGTGTGTTCATGGCTCTCTCATGAATATCTATGAATCTCTTGAAAAGCGGTTAGTGTGAATAACCACTTCACAGCATAGTCTCAGCATAGTCTCTCTTCTTTCTTTCTTTTTTTTTTCTTTCTTTCTTTCTTTCTTTCTTTCTTTCTTTTCTTTCTTTCTTTCTTTCTTTCTTTCTTTCTTTCTTTCTTTCTTTCTTTCTTTCTTTCTTTCTTTCTTTCTCTCTCTCTCTCTCTTTCTTTCTTTCTTTCTTTTTCTTCCTTCTTTCCCTTCCTTCCCTTCCTTCCCTTCCTTCCCTTCCCTTCCCTCCCTCCCTTCCTTCCTTCCTCCTTCCTCCTTCCTTCCTTCCTCCCTCCCTCCCTCCCTCCCTCCCTCCCTTCCTCCCTTCCTCCCTTCCTCCCTTCCTCCCTTCCTCCCTTCCTCCCTTCCTTCCTTCCTCCCTCCTTCCCTCCCTCCCTCCCTCCCTCCCTCCCTCCCTCCTTCCTTCTCCTTCCTTCTTTCCTTCCCCTGAGAGATGCTCAGGGGTTACTCATGGCTCTGCACTCAGAAATTACTCCTGGTGGTGCTCAGGGGACCATATGGGATGCTGGGGATCAAACCTGGGTTGGTTGTATGCAAGGCAACGCCCTACCCGCCCTATCGCTGTGCTATTGCTCCGCTCTGGCCACAGACCCTCTCTACCCTCTTGCCATGGCTCCGGCCTCAGACTCCCTCAGACTCTGCTCACCATCCTACGCAGGTGGATGTCCTGCCTAACTGACGTTATTTTCTGCCAATAAAGCCCCTCTTTCCCAGTCAGCTGTTCCTGTGCTCTTTCCAGATTGCCACAACAGTAAACGCAGTGCCTGGACTGAGCACGAGGTCCCTGGGACCTAACCAGCACCAGCCCCGCGCCGCAGCAGGGAGAGCGCAGGGCTCGGTGAGTGCGGTGCCCAGTGGCCTGACGGGAAATCTCCCGGTGCGCACCACAGCTGAAACTGTGAGCGCAAAACTCAGGCATGTGTGTGACCCCCTGCCACACACAAGAAGGGTGGAACAAGGCTATAAGAGTTGTTTTCAGTTATGTTTTCTTTGTGGGGGAAGGACTGGATAAACATGTTATTTTTAATGTTATTTAAAGCCTCCTGCAGAAGCAAACAGAGACAGGGTGGGAAGGGGCATACTTAGAATGATTTGAGGGGCCATTAAAGCCTATGGCCACTAAGATCTCTAGACATAAGCAGGAACTCTAGGGCCCTAAGCCCCTAGAGTACAGCGGGTAAGGCATTTGCAGTGGATCCAGCCAATCTGGGTTGGATCCCTGACATTGTATATGGTCCTCCAAGCACCACCAGGAGTGATTCCTGAGTGCAGAGCCAGGAATAAGCCCTGAGCATCGCAGAATATGACCCAAAATGCAAAAGCAAAACACACACACACACACACACACACACACACACACACAACTTAAACTAAAACTCAAAAGTAATGGTAACAAAGAACAGTGTTTCTCTACCTTTTTCTGACCTGTCTCCTTCCTTGTGGCACCCCCGACTTTCTGGGTGAGCCCCTAGTCTTATGCTGTGCCCCCTCTTCACATGTGGCCCCTTTTTAAATTTTTTATTGTTTTGCTTTTTGGTTCCCACCCGGCAATGCTCAGGGGGTTACTCCTGGCTCTGCACTCAGGAAATTACTCCTGGCGGTGTTCGGGAGCATATGGGATGCCGGGATGGAACCTGGTCGGCTGCATGCAAGGGCAAATGCCCTCCCCACTGGACAATCGCTCCGGCCCGCATGTGGCCCCCCTTAGAATATCCTAGGGGCCCACATGGAGCCTGGTTGAGAATCCCTGGTAAAGCGTTGCCCCAGGGCTGGGGTGATAGCTCAGAGGGCTAGTGCTAAGAGTATATAGGGCTCTGCCTTCAACTCCCCACACCACACGCCCCCAAGAGTAAGGGCTCTTGCCTTCAACTCCCCACACCACACGCCCCCCAAGAGTATATAGGGCTCTTGCCTTCAACTCCCCACACCACACGTCCCCAAGCACTGTGACGTGAGCACCCCCTGCCCTCAAGCACTAAACTGTTGACTGATTTCCCAGGCAGAGTATTTTGGGGAGAGGCCCAGGTCCCCTAGCATTGCTGGGAGAAGCTACTACCAAAGAAAAACAGAAACAACCCCCAAATCTCAGAGTGACTCAGTTAGACTTTTCACAAGACCTCCCAAGGTCGATAACATTATGACTAGCGTAGAACAAAAACTCATCTCACTTGGCATGAGGAAAAGGACTTACTCTCCAGGAACTCCATCTGACTGTCTTCGGTATTGATGCACACGGCATTGAACCCTTCTGTGGGTGCTATGCTGTGCTGGACTCTGTTCAAAGCGAGAGAGTGGAGAAGACTGGTCTTTCCTGCTCCATCTAGTCCTAACACTAGGATCTGCTTATTTTTGTCCTGTGAGATAAAAAGAGAAATCAATAAACTGATGCTACCAAGACCTGGCTCCTAGCTCCTGGCAGAACACAAACCTGGCCAAACACTTAATAGATCTGAAACAAATTGTACCAATGTATTTGGACTTCATAATCATCCATTACGTGAAATTTATCAGACATTACCTTCCAATTCCTGGTAAATCTAACAAATATATGCCTTATGTGCATATAAACATTATATATAAGTATTTATTTATTCATAAATATATAAACATATTTATGTAATATATAAACATATCTATGCTTCCAGGATTTATGCCAGGGGTTATAGGGCCAATTTCATTTTTCTTTTTTTGGGTTCATTTTCATTGATTGTGCCAGAATTATTTACTGTCTCTATCATGTTGATATATTATATGTAGACTGCATCGCAGCATTTTAACATCTAAATTCTCAAAGTGTTGCTTTGTTTTTACCAATTGGAGCATTCAATTAATAGATTTGAGGGGGGAGCAATTTCCCTCTCATATTTATAATAGTTAACATAAATATATTGATTAAACAAAAGGTTAAGGAAATAGAAACTGTTAATCTAATTTCAATCACAGATGAGCATTTATTTTAAAATTTCAGAGAGAGAGAGAGAGAGAGAGAGAGAGAGAGAGAGAAAGGGAGCCGGAGCGATAGTACAGAGGGTAGGGCATTTACTTGCCTTGCACGCGGCTGATTTTGGTTCAATCCCTAGCATCCCATATGGTCCCCGAGCACTGCCAGGAGTAACTCCCGAGTGCAGAGCCAGGAGTAATTCCTGAGCATTGCTGGGTGGGCCCCCCAAAACAAACAAACAAACAAACAAACAAACAAATAATTTTATTTCCCCTTGTCAGAACTCCACCCAGCAGAAGAGCTGATCACAGCCCTGCTCGCGTGGCTGCAAGCAGCCGTGGCGGTTCATCAATAAATGCCTCGAGTTTTTGAGGTGACTACAAGATTATCCCACCTGCACGGCAGAGCCTGGCAAGCTACCGCGTGTCGTATTTGACATGCCAAATACTAGTAAAATTATAGACCTCATTCCCATGACCTGATGGAATGGTTTGAGACTCTTTATGTTCCTGGAGCTGGCAGATGCCCTTGGGCTCTACTAGCATGAGATAGGACATATGGAGATGTTACTGGTGCCCGCTCAAGTAATCAATGATCTACGGGGAAGTCAAGTGATCAAGTGATCGAATAAATGAATGAATGAATAAATGAATGAATGAATGAATGAATGAAACCTCAGAGAGGGCCAGAGAGATAATACAGAGGGTAGGGGGCACTTGTCTGGCATGAGCCAATTAGGTTCAATCATTGACACTGCCTATGAGGTTCCTTGAGCACTGCCGGTATTGATTTCTGAGCAAGAGCTAGAAATAAGACAATGTCCAAACTGCAAAACACAAAAAATGTTTTCACTACGTGTAAATCTTATTTTTATAATTTATTTTTGCCTTTGAGTCACACCTGTCAATGCTCAGGGATTACTCCTGGCTCTTTGCTCAGGAATTACTCCTGGCAGTGCTCGGGGACCATATGGGATGCTGGAGCTCGAACCCAGGCCGGCTGCATGCAAGGCAAACGCCCTACCCGCTGGGCTATCGCTCCGGCCCGCTGGTATGTACTGATGGCTCCTAATTCAGGGTCTTCCCAATTCTCTCCTCTCTGTACCCAAATAAAGATGCCATGCTGAGAGCAACGGTAAGAGTGACAGCTCACGAAGGAGAGTTCAGTGGCTGGCTGGGAACCACACGCTTAGTGGCGGTGACTACAGACTGCAGCTGTTGCGTGCACTTTGTGCTCTACAACAAAGACTATTCGGGCAACCACCAAGCACTTCATCAATTCCAAGATGGTCATTCCCCTCTCCATATTTTAGCACTTCTAGATGAGGATTTTACAATCAACCCTGTCATATATTTTGGCTGGCAACATTAAAAATTTTTCTTATTGATATCTAAAATAATGACATCTTGCAGTCTGTGAATATTTGGGCACAGAGGTGCTGGGACCCAGGTGTCACACGTGTAAGGGAAGTGCTCTACTGCTGCCCTCAAGAATTAAATCTATTTTCTTCTCTTAACAAACAACTTTCTGTTTTGTTTTGTTTTGTTTGGGGCCATACCTGGCAATGCTCAGGGGTTATCCTGACTCTGTGCTCAGGGAATTACTTTTGGAGGTGCTTGGAGGGTGGGAGGCACTATATGAAATGCTGGAAATCCAACCTGGATGGTCTGTGCCAAGGCAAACATTCTACCCACTGTACCATTGCTCTGGCCCCCAGCAGGTGCTCATATTATCGGAGTATGGATTTAATTTCACTTGGAGGTGCTGGGGGACATACACGGTGCCGGGGATCAAACCCTGGTCTGCACAAGCAGGTAAGTGCTTTATCCGCTAAACTACCGCCGCCCGAGAGCACAGCCTCTCCGCTCACCTCCAGGAACTACACAGCAAGGTAAGTGTTTTATCTGCTCTACTACCTCTCCGCTCACCTCCCAGGAAATACTTTAAGTAAAAAGTTCCTATTTCTTTCAAAGAAATCATTGCTCCTGGATTTATCCAATCCAGAAATTATGCAGTCACCGATGCCTTCCTTTTTTAGGTTACGTTTCCTCAATTGCTGAAAACCTAGTTTAGCTATGAGATGCCATGCGGAAAATAACTGTCGAATGGTAACTTATATATGGATCCATGCTGTCTATAAATCACCAGAGGAAAGTTCAGGCGTAACTCAAAGTGGGTTAGCACCACAAAGCAATTCTGCGCCCAGTAACTGCTGGAACGGAGCCATTAGGTTGATCCAAATATCTCTCTTGCCCCACACCTCCTGTTTTACATTGTTACCACATAGCCAACTCTGATGCTCATAACCAGGTTGAGTGTGCTGTGGTAAGGCTGAGTAGCTACCGTGCCCCTGCTTCGCTGTCTGGGCTCAACGGGGCGTTTCCATGCTCCCTAACCGCACCCCTGGCAATACTGCCCCTCGCTGGGTGCTCCAAACGGGGGTCGGTCTTTCTGTGAGTGCAGTACAGGGGGCTGAGAGGCCTGTTAAATGTGCTGACCGCCCCTTTTGGACTGGGAACTGGAACAGTGCGTAAACAGTACCCAGACAGGCCCCAAACCCACGTTGTGGGAGCTGAGGAGCCCTGCGCACAGCCGGTAATTCGGCAGGGAGGACCCCGCTGGGGGCTCCGGGAGGCTTTGGGCGCCCAGCCAGGCTTCCCGCGAGGCCGGCCGTTGGGGGGCTGGTGCCTCCGGCCGGAGCTCGGGCAGGTGCGGGGGACCCGGTAGAGAAGGTCAGGTCCAGACAGTCGCTCCTGTACCCTACCTACGGATCAGGCACCCGCCAGCAATGCCCCCTGGCACGGTGGGGCCCCGACGTAACAATCACACAATGGCCGGCCCCTTACCGGCAGCTCCAGCATGGGCTTTGTCAAAGCGGCACTGTTCTCCTTTTCCTTCCCGTCTGCTCCCTTAGGCAGGTCTTTCTCTAGATTGTTCTTTTCCTCCCGGTGCCTCTCCTCCTTCGCCCGGTCTCTCCCTTTTTCCTTGTCTTTAACTTTCTCCTTCTCTGTCTCCTTCCTCCTTTCCTCCGGCTCCTTGCTCTTGGCCCCATCTCTCTCCTTCTCGGGCTCCTTCGCCCTCCCAGGCTTCTCTCTCTCCCCCCCTCCTTCACCCGTCTCTCCCTGTCCGACTCCCTGCCCTTGCCATTCTTCTCCGGCTCCTTGTCCTTTGCTGCGTTTCTCTCTTTCTCCACCGGCTCCTTCCCCTTCCCGTTTCGCTCTTTCTCGCCCAGTTCTTTCCCCTGGACCCGTTCCTGTCCCTCTCTAACTCCTTGCCCTTGGTCCCATTCTTCTCCTTCTCGAGCTCCTTGGTCTTTGACCCGTTTTTCTCTTTATCCGAGTCCCTTCCCTTCTCTTTCTTCTTCGGTTTCCCCTTCTCCATCTCCACGAGCCCGGCGCCTTCTTCCTCTCCGCGCGCCCGCGCGCTGGAGCCGGTGACCTTGGTCCCGGCAGGTGTGGCCGGCCCGGGGCGCAGGGCCCAGACGTAGGCCCGCGCCGCGCAGCTCACACGCGGTCACCGCCGCCCCCGCTCAGCCGGCCGCCGGGGTTCAGGGGCTGGGCCAGGCGCCGGGGGCTGATGGTCCCTCCCGATCCCGGGACCCGCCCTGGCTCTCAGAGCCGCGACCCCCTGCCCCCCCCATTCCGCCTCCCGGCTGCTGAAGTCATTAGATCCAGGCACCCACTCGGCCCCGCCCCACCCGCCAAGAGGGCGATGCATGCGGCTAGTTCTGGACCCCTGCTCCTCCCGCACACAACTTAGAATTCAGAAGCACAAGGACCTCGCCAGAGTGTGCAGGGGTGCGGGTTCCGGCGAGGGGTTGAGCAGGAAGGGCTGGTCCCTCCCGCGGGCGGGCGAGGCGCGGGGAAATGGAGCTAGAGGCAGCCTCGAGATTGCCCGTGCCCTCGCAAGGGGCGGACGGGGTGTTAGGCCTTCCGGGTCCAGGCCGGTCTTCCTTTCGGGCAGGAATCTGGTTCGGTGGTCAGAACACTCAAGGCCCGGGAGACCCAAACTCAAGTCTGGACGGTAGAACAGGAGTCCCGGAGCTCAGAGCCCTGTGAGGCCGCTCTCCCTGAAATTTCCGGGGAAAACAGAGTCCGCCAACGGCGTTATCTGACGTTCCTGTTCTAGTTTCCTTGTAATTTTTGTGTCTGGATACTTGGTAGGGGCTACTAGCAATGCTGTAGGTCATCAAACGCTAACCAGTGTAGTCTCATCAGTGAGCTAGGAACCACAGGTCTTTCAGAGCGCGACAGTTCCTAAGAGGTGAGAAGTACCCTTTTAAGGTTTTTAAGATTCTTTTTAGTGTTTTGTTAAAGTGGACTCTTGATACCTAACTTCACAACCAAAGAAAACTATTTTAACACAAAAAACTTTCCCAAACAGATCTAGCTCTCAAACAGGCTTGTGAAAGAAATAATCCCTTCCACAAGTCCCAGAAGTGTGATGGCTTGTATCTGGTTTTTGGACCACAGCCAACTGATCTCCATTACGCACCTTTTTTTGGTTTGTTTTGGGCCACACCTGGCGGTGCTCAGGAGTCCACATGGGTTGCTGGGGGAGAGAACCCCAGTTAGTCAGTGCACTCTACCTGCTGCAAATATCACTTTGGCTCCACTGCAACTGGTTTTTAAGGTTTGCAGTTCAAGTTAGTGTGGAACTACCCTGCTTAGTAACTTAGAGTAAAAATCCCAATTTGTTTATAAATAACAGTAACATGATGAACTTACAGTGTATTTAAAGCTCTTGACCCCTTTAGTTCTGTGGCTCTACTGAGAGGACGAGGAGAACTCGGCTAAAACTCCTTAACCAGGAGGCCCATATTAAAATGCCAACCCCCAAAAGACCCTAATCCACATATTTTATTTTAAAACATTTTTATTTTTTTATTTATTTATTTATTTTTTTTTTTTATTTATTTATTTTATTTTAAAATATGCCACGGTCGGGCCACAGAGATAGCACTGAGGTTAAGGTGAAACCCTGCAAACAGCTGACCCTCATGTGATTCCCTCAAGAGCTGTCCCTGTAGGCGAGGGTCAGGGAACTGGGGTACCACGGGCAGGTCACACTGAATCAGAGAGTGACATACGGTCCCTCGAGGAACACCAGGGATGACCCCTAAGCACAGAGCCAGGAGTAAGGCCCTGAGCACCACCAGGCCCAGAAACCAACAAATTAATTTGGCCTGTTACTTGATCGGCCACACTTGAGTTCTCCATTTACATGATGTCTGGAGAAATAGCACAGAGCTTAAGGTGCTTGCCTTGTACATGGTGAACCCCTGATTCGATGCTAGGAACCACCACAATGATCTTGGAGCACAGAGCCAGGAGTAAGCCCTGAGGACAGTTGGGTGTCCAAAAATCAAACAAACAAAAAGTGCCATAACAAGTATATATATTCCATATTGATTTTTATAAATGTAGGTGCACAAATATATATAGTCTATATCACACCAATTAAAGACCTGCCCCAGAGAATGATTACCAAAAAGTTAATGTAGTGTTTACACTTCATTTGACAATTATAACCTTATTTAAACTTAGATTTCCTTTGTTTAAAAGACTGGTAATAACAATGGCTACCAATTACAATGATTAGAGAACTGTCCTTGCTGATCTGATGGTTAATTTCACTCAAATTCTGGAGCTTTGTTACATGAAAATCTGACTATCTTTCGTCCCAGAAATCTAATGGAGTCCTAATGTTCATTAACCATTATTCCTGTAATAGGGAATATTTTCAGAGGAATAAATAAGTTACTCTACTCTGAGACCTCAGTATGATGCTGTAATAAATCATTCCATTTTAAGAGTCTTACATAGCTGCACATTCTGATTCTGATGAGAGACATCATCATGTTTCTTACTAGTGAAGAGGGAGACTAAGAAATAACTTTGAAGAAGTTTCAGTAGATGAAGTGAGTTAAACACAGCAGCACTTTATTAACAAGGACGAAGTAATAAGATCACAAGGAGATACTCAACTCTTAAATGCAATGCAATCTTGGGCAGCAGGCCATGAATACTAACAGGGCTGACCTCACAGTGTGTCTGTCACATGCTGTTCATGTGGAAGGTGGCGTGTCAGCAGGGAGACACCAAACAGCACTGACACCACAGACTGATTGCACAGGACTACTTCAACCCTTTGGGAAGGTAATGGTCCTACCCAAACTCCTAACTAGTTTGAGAACCTATTAATGGGGGGTCAAACAGCCCTGTAAGAGGTTGAGAGACAGCACAGAGGGAGAGTATTTGCCTTGCATATGGCTGACCCAGGTTCGATTCTCAACATCCATATGTGCCCTGAACACTGCCAGGAGCAATTCTGATTGCAGAGTCAGGACTAACATCTGACCATCACCTGGTGTAGCCCAAACAACAGCTCTATTGTTTTATTTAATTTTGTCTTGTTTTGGGGGTTATACCCGGTTATGCACAGGGGTTACTCCTGGCTCTGCACTTAGGAATTACTTCTGGTGGTTGTTTGGGGACCACATGGGATGCTGGGGATTGACCTGTGTCGGCTATGTGCAAAACAAACAGCCTACCTGCTGTATTATCGCCCTGTCCTCTATTAAGTTTTAATACTGCCTGCTTTTAAATAGTCTGAAATGGATTCTCTTTCTATATAGGAAGTCAAGTCCTTGTTCTTGATGGGGCCATCAAATCTTTCTATATCTGCCCTCAGAACTCTGGGTTTAAGAGTCAACTTGCAACATTGATAGACTTTGCATTCTCTGATTCTCTAAAGGTGCTAAGTCTCAACATGTTCTCAAAATTTGAGAAAGATACAGATGGGGCTATAAAGGAGTCTTCAGTTATAGGTGTATATATACACATATATGCACATATGAAAAATTCAAACTCTAGAATCACAAGGATATGTAGCTAAAATGAATGAACAATTAGTTTTTCTGTGACCACTCGTAATTAAGAATACCACTGTATTAATAAGGTCCCTTTTATTACATATTTCTAAGCAGATAATGGAATGCTCAGATTGATTTGCGCCTCCTAATGTGTCCTAAAACATAATCTTATCAAGTGGGGCTTGATAGGACAAGTATCATTAGACACTAGTCAAAATAGTAGTAGTTTCTGTTTAATCCTAGGAAACCTTAGCTAACATGCCTTGCTTACAAAAATTGGAAAAATAAAACAAATCATCAGCACATAAAGAGAAAGGACACAAAGAATACCCAGTGAATGAATGCCAATTATTTTGAGTCCTTGGCATCTGTGCAAAGCTAGGTGGTACATGTCGGCCAAGTGTTTTCCTGTTTCAATACAGAGAAAATAACTCAATGAAAACGTGGAGCTGAGAGAGGAAGGAGAGCTCTGTGCTTCTGCTGTGTTACCTTTATTATGCTCCGAGTGTCACTGAGAACAGTTTAAAAACAGCCTGCAAGAAGAATGTCCTAATCACCAACCACCTTTTCCACCTTTCTTCTTTTTCTGCTGCTGCTTCTTTTCGCTGCTGGAGCGCCTGCAGGCTTCTGGTGTCTTGGGGGTATGATGTTACTCGTAGACGCAGATGGTGCTGCTGTATTGCCAGGCCTTGGGGAGGTGGGTGGGCTGCTCACAGTTTTACTGGCATCCCTAAAACCAAGGTATGGGAAGTGTCCGTCATATACTCGAGAGGAAAAATGTTGTCTGTGGAGTTGATTTTCCACCTTTTATTTCTTTTTATGGAAGGCCCTCCAATTCCCTACTTTTTATTCCGTTAAAAATCTTATTGCTTTATAATGAAATGATAGCAATATACATAAATGTTGATTTTCAGAAAGCTTAGAAAATAAAAAAAAAAAGATCTATAATTTTATCATGTAGAAACAAGAGACTGGAACTCTAATTTACAATGTGATCCCCAAATAGTATTTATAATCAAATACCAAGTTTCCCCTCCTTTATACAATCATAAAACATACCAAAGACATCTAAATTTAATTCTCATACTAAAACTAAAATGATTCCTATGGGGCCCGAGTGACAGTACTCATAGGCAGGGTGTTTGCCTTGCACGTGGCCAACCCAGGTTCGATTCCCGGCACCCATCTGGTCCCCAAGTGCCTCAGGGGCTACTCCTACTTAGGAGTAGCCCCTAAGCATTGCCAGGTCTGGCCCCCAAACAAACAGGAATAAGGATTCCTAAGGACCATGCGTGAATGTCAGAACTGCCCGATGCAGGGGTGGCCGCTACTGGGAAGCCAGGACTTACAGTTCAGATGACGCTCCTGCAGTGGCGCCCTGGGTCCCTTTCCCAATCTGATCCTTCTTTTTACCCTTCTTCCTTCCTCGGTAGTAAGAACGTTCTCGCATTGGCAACCATCTTTCTGGATCTGGGGTCACTTTGGGGTCATAGTTCTTAGGCAGTTTTCCTGGGCGACAGACAAGTGGTACCAAATGAGAAATCTGCTGGGAATATGGCTGAGTGGTTGAGCAAGTGCTTTGTACATGAAAGGCCCTGTTCAACCCAGGGTAGCACACAGGCCCTCAGCCTCCAAAGAAATCTGCTCATAAAGCTTCACAGATAACTTAGATAATGCTAGACTAGAACTGAGTATTGAAAGTAGGTAAAGAAATATACATAACCTTTCAGTGTCTTGACCTGCAAAACAATGATCAAAGGAAGAGAAAGTATGGGAGAGAGAGAGAGAGAGAGAGAGAGAGAGAGAGAGAGAGAGAAAGTGAAAGAGAGAGAAAGTGTCTACTGTAGAGGCAGGTTGTGGGCGTGCATGTGAGGGAAATGGGGCACATTGGTGTTGGGAAATGTGCACTGGTGGAAGGATGGGTGTTGGAACACTGACTGAAACCCAATCATGAACAGCTTTGTAATGGTCCTCTACACGGCGATTCAATAAAAAATAAAAGATAGCTTAGGTAAGTCCAAAAATAAATGGCAGACTAGAGAGATAGATAGCAGGCAAGGCACTTACTTGCCTTGCATGAGGCTGACCTGGGTTCAATTCCTGGACCATTTATGGTTACCGGAGCAACGCCCCTGAGTGATCTTTAAGCTTAGAGCCAGCAGATAAGCACTGTTGGGTGTGGCCCAAAGCCCAAAAAATAAATAAAATGGATGCTGTATTTTTATAATAGGGAAAAGAATTTATTCCTAAGCATGACACAAAAATTGGAAGCAATAAAATAAATATCACAGATGTAGCTACATAAAATTACTTGAATTTCCTTTTTAGTAAAAAAGGTAAATTAAAAAAAAAAGAACTGCATTCTATATAACAGAGTGGATTAATATTCTTTTCTTCTTCTTTTGTGCATCTGGGCCATGCCCGCAATGTTTAGGGCTTGCTTCTGCCTGTGTAAGAGTAATAGTCACTCTTTACAGACAGAACATGTGAGGGGCTGGAGTGATAATACAGCAGGTAGTGCATATGCCTTGGATGTGGCCAAGCTGGGTTTGGTCCCCAGCATTCCATACGGTCCCCTAGCATCTCCAGAAGTAACTCTTAAGTGCAGAGCCAGGAGTAACCCTTAGCATCACCAAGTGTGACCCAAAAAGCAAAACAGAAAAACCAGACAGAGCATGTGCTTTGCACATGAAAGGTCCCGCTCATGGGATCACGACTGGTAGTGAATGGGGAACCAAATGCGGTGCTGAGGCTCAAACAGAAGTGGGGCACCAGAGTGTTAGGCAAGTACCCAAACACCTGTACCATCTCTCCACCCTGGATGAATAATCTTTTTTCTGCTTTTTGGGTTCATACCTGGGGATGCTCAGGGGTTACTCCTGGCTTTGCTTTTAGGAATTACTCCTGGTGGTGCTTGGGGGACCATATGGGATGCCGGAGATCAAACCTTGTGGGCTGCGTGGAAGGCAAATGTCTTACACACTGTACTATCAGGTCCAGCCCCTGGATTCACATTCTTAATATTGAGCAAATTCCTGATAACTTAGTGCTGTACTAAGAAAAACAAAAACATATATAAATAAATACATTTATGGGAGCCAGAGCAACAGAAGAGCGGGTAGGTTGTTTCCTTGTGCGCAGCCGACCGGGTTCGATCCCCGGCATCCCATATGGTCCCCTGAGCACCGCCAGAAGTAATTCCTGAGCGCAGAGCCAGGAGTAACCCCTGAGCACTGCTGGGTGTGACCCAAAAAAGAAATAAAAGAAAAATATACTTAGAAGCAATCTAAGCCAGAGAAATAGTTCATTGTTGGATTACTTCATAAGCTTCCTAGCCCTGGGTTTTTGTATTGCTAATAAGGGACAGTGTTTTCCCCTTGACCAGCCTTTAGCAAAAGACTTATGCCAAGGGATTTGCTCTTGAATAAATACAAAAGATAGCAGGGTTATTTAACTATTACTGGGTTACCATCATATTTTCCATCTAGAAGCCTCAGTATCACTTAGACTGGATCTAACTCTGCACTTCCTCAGAGGGCCCCTCATGGTACCAGGAAAAGGAGTTCCACTGGGCTGGGCTGATAGAGCAGGTAGCGCATTTTTCCTTGCATGTGGCCAACCTGGGTTTGATCCCTGGCATCCCATAGAGGTCTGAGCACTGCCGGAGAACCCTGATACAGAACAAGGGTACCCCTGAGCACTGCCAGTTGTGACCCAAAAAGAAAATAAGAAAGTTCATCCCTGGCTTTGATATGGGACAATTTTATCGTAAGCCCTACTCTGACCCAAAATTTAGAGTAAGGTCAGAACAGCTTTGTTCTGATTAAGATAAGCCAGGAACTGCCTTGGAGCTGGAGTTGAGCACTTAAGACTAGTCTGAAACAGAAATGAGGTGGGTCCCAGAGCAGTGGCACAGCGAGTAAGGTGGTTGCCTTGCACATGGCCAACCAGGCATCGATCCCGGCATCCCATATGGTCCCCCGAGCACCGCCAGGAGTAAGCCCTGCACATTGCCAGGTGTGACCGAAAAGTTAAAAAAAAAAAAAGCATCCTGAGGGGGATTGGAAATGAATGATCAATCTGGCAAGAGAAGCATAGGGGATGATCATACACTGTGATCTCCCCAAGGAAGATCATCTTATATGTTTAATCTCAGGTGTAGTCATATATGCCTGCCTCTCTTACTGTGTTTATACAAGATGACTAGAAGTATTATTGAAATGATTGTTTACAAGTCTAGAGAGAGAAAAGAGCAATGCTCTCTGCCTTAGCACCTCAATAGCCTTAGCACCTGTATAGCTAAATCTGACCTTAGGTCCTTGGGAAGCGGGCCCAGGACCTCTGGGAATTTTGCACCAATAAGAGGAAGCTGGGTTCTACCTTATTGAGGAATAAGCATATACCTTTGGCTACGCCCTGCCCCAGCCTCTGCTTAAGATTTATCTCTTGCAGTTTGGGGGGTCAGAGAGGCTGCCAGTAAGTGTGGAGTTGGAGTGTGTGTGTGGCAGTTGGTGTGGAGTAAAGTGTGTGAAGTAGTAAAGCCTTGGATTTTCTAAACTGCTTGTGGTTCTTTGTTCATCAACTGGAGGGGACAGTCACCAGCCCCAAACATGACCAGGGAAACGGACAAACCCCAATACTGTTGGGGACCCCAAACAGTAATTATGGGCTTATTAATCCAAACTGCAAAGGGAGAGGCTGTGGACATAGCACATGTTCATAACATGAACATATTAGAAGCACTAATACCAATACTGGTAAGATAGTGGAAACACAAATACCGAGAGAAACTTACACAGGTATAGACTCTGTACTACATAACTTGGCTGTACCAGTCAATCTGTACTTGTAATCATACAGTGATGGTTTTGAGTAAATCAGTGTATCAATACTATGTAACTATACAAAAAAGTGTATTTAAAAACTTGAAGGGGGCTAGTAGTTAAGGCATTGGTACCACCAGAAGTGACACCTGAATGAGAGCCAGGAGTAATCCTTGAGCACCACTGGGTGTGTCCCTCCCTACCCCAACTTGGAAAAGTATCTAGGTAGTATAGACTAAAAGAGATTAAAACAAATTATCCCAATGAGTTATAATCATCTTGTAAAAGCTTACTGGTTGAACATATACATAGATATTTCTGTATAGCTAAATCTGACCTCATGAATTCTAGATAAGGAATTTTCTCTATGTCACTTCATGAGAAAGTTTATTGTATTTGGTGCCTTTTTTTTTTTTTTTAAAAGAACGAGCACATATCACTTTAAGTCTTAAAAGTTGCTTATCTGGGGATTGGAGAGATAGTACAGCATAGGGTGCTTATCTTGCATGGCTGATCTGGGTTTGATCCTTGGTACTACTTATGGTCCCCTGAGCAACATGGGAATGATGTGAGTGCAGAGCCAGAAGAAAGCTCTGAGCACAAACAGCTGTCTTCCTTTACCTCTCATTGCTTATCTGGAGGCTACTGGAAATGCTCAAAGGTCCGGGACACACGCTCTGCATGCTGGAGCCTTGGGTCTGATTAGCAGCATCACATGGCTTCCTGAGCACCACCAGGAACAAGCTCCAAAGTCTGGGCAGGGAGCAGTTCCTTAGATCTGCTGCATGTGGCCTAACAACTCTAGCTTCCCAATAAAGCTTAAAAACTGGCCTCTTCCCCACTCCCTTAAAAAAACTTATCTGGGGCTGGGGCAATAGTACAGTGGATAGGGAGTCTGCCTGGCATGCAGCTGACCCAAGTTCGATTTCCTGGCATCCTGCAGGGTACAAGAGCAATGCCAAGAGTAATTTCTGAGTGCAGAGCCAGGATTAACCCCTGAGCATCACGGAGTGGGACCCAAAATGTGAAAAAAATAAAAATCTGGAAACACACAAAAGTGAAATTGAGATTATATTTGCAATGTATAACTATTAGCTGTTCCTTCGTAATACCACTAACAGAATACAAATGCTGAATGCCATTTAAAAGTTCGGAGCAGGTAGGTGTTTCCAGGGTCAATGTTCCCTGAACTAAGCTAAGTATGATATTTTACCCAATCAACACAAGCAATTCTCCTGGTTAACCGGTCAGGGCTGGATAATGAAATCTGCTGACTTAATCAAATTAATGAAAAAGATCTGAAAACTGCAAAGCACCATTCTATGGCTGTAATGACACTCCACTGCACTGTTTCCAATGACCATTAATTCTGACATTCAATTTGTGAATGAAGAACAAAGAGACACACCACTGGATCAATTAGACTTTGGGTAGGGCACTGGAAAAGTGGAGGGTGTGGCAGGTGGCTTTGGGTGCAACTGGGGGATACTCCCCTCTTTAAAAGGTTAATTTATAGGGGCCGGAGCGATAGCCCAGCGGGTAGGGTGTTTGCCTTGCAGGCGGCCGGCATATGCCGGCCGGGTTCGATCCCGGCATCCCATATGGTCCCCGAGCACCGCCAGGAGTAATTCCTGAGTGCAGAGCCAGGAGTAACCCCTGAGCATTGCCAGGTGTGACCCAAAAAAGCAAAAAAAAAAAAAAAAAAAAAAGGTTAATTTACAGGACGGAGCAAAGTAGAGCGGGTAGGTGCTTGCTTTGCATGTGGCTCACCTGGGTTCGAAAAGGTACACTTACAGGGTGAGAGAGATAGTATAGCAGGTAGGGCACTTGCCTTTCATGTGGTCAACATGGGTTCACTTTTGGCATAAGCACTGCCAGAAGTGACCCATGTATTGCTGGATGGAGTCCCCAAAACAACCCCCAAATACAATAAAAGGTACATTTACAGAGGGCTGAATGAAATTTTTTTTCCTTGAATGGGGTCTGTAGGCCAAGTAAGTTTGGGGAACAACTACTTAAGGCTAAACATTCTCTATACTTCTAAAAGAACAAATTTTCTTAAAACAACTTGATGGAAATCTAAAGTACTAATAGCTTAAAAGTCATCCTGGGGCCGGCGATGCCCACGGGTAGGGCATTTGCCTTGAACGCGGCCGCCCAGCCGCCCGGGTTCGATCCCGGTATCCCATATGGTCCCCGAGCACCGCCAGATAATGATCAGAGCCAGAGAAACCCCTGAGCATTGCCGGGTGTGACCCAAAAAGCAAAAAAAAAAGTCATCCTAAGGTTATAATAAAGGTTTATATGCATCATGTATTGTGCTAAGAGCTTAACATGTAGGTGCCTCACTTAATGTTTCAAGCTGCAGAATTTCATATTTTGTTTTACAGATGAAAATGTCAGGTTGACTATAACTGAGCATTAAATACAGGCAAAAAGATACACCCGACAACTCTTTAATGTATGTTCTGTAATCCATAGTCTGGAAGGGAAGGAAAAGAGAAAGAGAGAGAAAGGGAAAGAAATAAAGAACCTGCCATGGAGGCGGGCTGGGGAGGGAACCAGGGACATTGGTGGTGGGAGACGGGCACTGGTGGAGGGATGGGTGCTGGAACACTATGACCAAAACCCAAATATAAACTTTTTAATTGTATATCTTTGTAACTGTTTATATCACAGTGGTATAATAAAATACTTTAAAAAAAAAAAAAAGAAAATGTTAGGTTGATATGTTGGTATGTTAAAACCATCACCATCTTATTTTGTTGAGTAAAGGAGCAACATTCAAGCCCACCAATGTGAATCAGCAGCTCCATGGTTGCACTCTTTATAGTATAAAAATTAAAAAGTTATCTAAGTGAGACACAAGTCAGAACTCAGAGATACTAGAACTTGGAGGCAGTGTGTTTACATCCAGAGATTTCTATATGGGATTAAATAAAAAAAGGAGACAGGATGGGGTGGAGTGAGAATCTTACCTTTCTTTTTCTTCTTTTTCTTTTTCAAATCTCCCTGTCTGAAAAAAAAGAAAAAAAAAAAAAGAAACCCATCAGCACCAGACTGTAAAACATTCAGATCATTAGTGAACTAGGTACTTTATTGTAAGGTACTAAGACATGACAATGGCTCCCCAAGCTAAAAATCAGCCAGAATATTAAATCAGTTAAAAAGTTAACCACACTTCAAGTGCTCCAGTTTCTGAAAGGCGGTTTAAAAGAGGCAACAAATGCTGGCATAGAGTACTTAATATAAAGGTAAAAAATGTTGAGAGTATGAACATTTACAGTTTTATAATAAATTATGTTAGGGAAAATCTAGAAAACAGTAAATTAAACTCTGCTAGAATTATTATCAGGGCTAAATTTGGGTCTTGGAGGAGGGGGGAAATAAGCACTAAGAGGTCAAAAAAAATTTTTTTTTCTGCTGTGTTAGCCAGCTAGACAGGAAACAAGAAACAAGAAGTCTTAGATTTGGGGCTGGAGTGATAGCACAGTGGGTAGGGAGTTAGCCTTGCACATGGCCATGTGGGTTTGATCCCGGCATCCCATATGGTCCTCCAAGCACCACCAGGAGTTATTCCTGAGTGCAGAGTCAGGAGTAACCCCTGAGCATCGCAGGATGTGATCCAAAAAGAAAAATAAAATTTAAAAAAGAAGTCTTAGATTTCAGTCACAACATTTTTATGTGAACTATTTTCCTATATATAATTTAAAACCAGCACTGTGAATGTTAACAATGAAAATATTACCCTTGCTCCTTTGGTTGACTATCTCCAGCAAGTTTTCCACCCTTCTTCCGAATATATGTAGCACCAGGAGAATTTTCAAGCGCCTCAACATCTACTTTCAAAGACATACTATCTGAGGACGGCAAATGTTTACTAAGACTGGGATAGAACATGAGTTTAGGAACATAATATATATCTGCCAATAGAAAAACACTCTTCTGGAAACCCTTTGACAAAAATGGCTTCACTCTTATACAAGCAGCAAATCAGTAAATCTTATTTTTATTATATACTCTGAAAGGTAACTTGTGAGGTGGTCAACGCAATCATTCATTTCCTTAATTCAGTGATGAACTTCAAGGTGGCTAATAAAACTCTGTTCCAAAGCAGGTACCAAGCTTACAAACGCAAGGATCTGTTCACTGTGAAGGTTCTGACTCGATGCCTGGCATTATCTACCAGCCCCCACGTAAGTTTGTCAGTACCCACATCCACATGGCAATGCCGACACATACGGCAAGCTCAGCCAATCAAGCAATCAAGACACCTAATTCTCTTCTAAGGTTTACTTTGAGGGGGTCTGAACAACAGTATAGCAGGTAGAGCATTTGCCTTCCCTGCTGGCTTTGATTCTCTGCATTTTAGATGGGTTCCAAATACCACTAGTAGTGTTCCGGAGTGCAGAGCCAGGAGTAACCCTGGACGCAGGTTGTGGCGCCAAACCAAAAAAAAAAAAAAAAAAAAATACCTTGAGACTGGGATAGGCATGTGACCCAAGCCGGTTCAATAAAAACAGTATTTCAGAATCCCAAGTAAGACTCTCTGGCCCTATTTTCTTCTTTTCCTGCTGAATGTCAAGCTACAGGAATGAATAGAGGCCACAACTAAACTTCACTTCTGCTTCTTGATCAAACCGTTCCCCAAGTTGGATTGATACTAGTTGTACTGGTTGTTAAAATCTTCTTGCTTTTTATTAGTTAAAATAATGTGTTTTGTTGACAATTACAATAAAAAAGACCCTGGAAGGTGCTGGGAATAAGAGTACAGAGGGTAGGGCAATTGTGCCTTGCACGATCACCAGCATCCCATATGGTTTCTGAGCACTGCACTTAGTAAGTCCTAAGTGCAGAGGCAGGTGTAAGTTCTGAGCATGGCCAGGTGTGGCCCCAAAACAAAACAACAGAAAGACCCCAGTAGAATAAGTAGTGGAAGAGACCCAGTGTACTACTTGGGAACCGTCCAGAACAATCAGAAGGATACGCTTTTGCTTTCTCTGGATCTACAAGTGAGTAAGCAGAAATAAGCTGTGCCAGCGTGTGAATATCTTTTGGATTTTGTCTAAAAGAAGAAATGAAAGTTATTAAGAGTTTATCAAACTTGAGAAAGTCATATAAACCAAGCAAACTCCTTCATATTAAAATTAATAACTTGGGTTTCTGCATCTCCACCTTCCTGGACTTACTTCCACAGCTGTTCAAGATCACTAATGGCCTCCTTCTTCCGCCCATATTTGAGCTTGAAGTTTGCAGCTTCTCTTATCAAAGACAAATGAGCAGGAGATTTGGGCTATGTACAATGGAGAAACAAAATTCTAATTCCAGTATCTAACAAGTCAAGGTTTTATTATTAGATGTTAATACACTTAGCCTTTAAAGTCCTCATCTTACATTTTATGGTATGCATCAAATAGCAACAACACATTCACAGACATAAATGTGATGGCGGTAGGCAAACTAGAAGTACCAATTAACCATTCTGGAACTTATTAAGCTTGTATTCAACTGGAAACATTCCCTGTAATCTTAAAGATAAGACACAGTAATTTTCAGGTAGTAATGAACTATTCCCAGACCACTGATAATTCTCTACTACTAATGCTAACAGCATAAATGCCATCTGGGTAGGTGTATGCTTAAAAGTTGGATACTAGGCGGAACAGAGCGCTTAGGAGGTTAAGGAGCTGGCCTGGTAGGTAGCTGACATCAGTTGGATGCCTAGTACCACAAGTGATCTCCAGGCACGGCACCCTGAGAGTCACTCCTGAGCAGAGAGGCACACATGCCCTCTGAGGACTGCCAGATGTGGCCACCGGCGCAACTATAAATACAGCTGGCTATACTAGCTATGTAACACCCATACTGGAAAAAGATGAAACTTTTTCTGTCAGACGACCAATTACTACCATTCATAGGCTTGCTAGAAACTAAAGATGAACTCTGTTATATGCACTTATACTATCAAATTCTTTGACATGAAACAGAGATGCAAAAAAATACATTCAGCTATTTTAAGAAACATTGTAGCTATTTTTTTTCTAATTTTATTTGGATCTGGTAAACTTTCATTTTGACTTCACTACTGCAGTCTTTTGTTTTAACACAAAACCATATCCTAAAACTTTTAACTCCACTATTTACCTGATGGGTTTGATACCACTGGATAGCTTGTGTGAAGACTTCAATGGCACTATCAATATCTTCCTCGTGGCTATACATGGTCACTAATGCAGATACCTACCCAGCCAAATGCATAAAAATTAGTGAATAAAATTCCCTCCTCACCCACAGTAATTTTGAAAATGAAAAACATCCAAGCAATAATAAATGTTGAGACTGTATGTACATTCATCATAAAAATATCTGTATAGAAAATCTTTACAGAATATAATAGTTTGAAAAACACAAACAATAGTGTTTTCCAAATGCAAAAGTATGAAACATCTTTCTCCAAAGTTGTACAAATTCAGTTTGTTACCAGTACACACAACAAAGTAAGCACATCAGTTCACAACAAGTACTTGGAGAATAGTTTGTGCACAAAGACACGCTGGAACACTCAAGTGCATGATCAGTGCAGATACACACCACTGCGCTAAACTTCGATGATGCTGCATGTATTTCGGCTCTCATGAGCCACTGAAAACCCTGCCGGGGAAGTATCCCGAAGGGAGAGGGGTCCAAATGGCTATCGTAGAATGAAGAGAGCAGTAACAGGAAAGAAGGGAACAGAAAAGCTGGGTCTTTGGAAATGATCAACGAATCTGATAAAATCCTGACCAAGCTAAGGGGGGTAACGGAGGGACGGGGTAAAGTGACACACCCAGCATCAGGAATGAGGAGTTCTACCAGTGTTGAAATAATAAACAGTGAATACGCCAACGACTTTATGGCGATAAATGCAACACTTGATAAATGGGTATATTTTAAAAAGGTAACAGGTCAAATATCAATACCAGGACCATCTTACCTGCAGCCACAGATCTGATTACTAATTCCAGCCTGAACTTCAAAGTTAAATTAGTAATTTTACTGTGGCATTAGAATAAACATCTAAATTTAGTGGTCATTACTACATTTTGTTGTAACTCAAAGAAATCATACTCAAGTCTTAGTCTAAGACATTTCCTATACAGGTTTTAGGTTATGTTGGCTTTCAATTTTGGAAAAAAATAATCACCTGAAATTACATAATTGGGTTTAGGCATACAGTGTTTCAATACCGCTTCCTTCACCAGTGTTCACTTCCCACCAGCTCTTGAAAAATAATTTTTTAATTACAAGCTTACCATGCCTGGTTTATGCTTTAACTCTTCTATGCTTCGTAATATTAGACATGCTTTGGAAATATTACCTTAAGAGAGTATAAGTAAAATTGGCACATTAAAGAAGCATATTATGGAAAAATGCAGAAAACTGAAGTCATATTTTGTAAAAATCTTCTTACAACTTAAGCTTTGAGTTCTAGAGAGTAATGTACTATATCCATTTTTATAGATAAGAAAATTGATCTGTATAGAAATCATATTCCTGGAGCGGAGCTGGAGCAATAGTTCAGTGGGTAGGGCACTTGCCTTATATATGGTCAACCTGGGTTAGATCCCTGACACCCCGCATGGTTCCCCAGCCTGCCAAGAGCGGTACTGAGCAGAGCCAGAAGTAAGCCCTGAGCACAGCAGGGTATGGATCCAAAAGAAAACAAACGATATTCCTCAGATATGACAGTACACGGTTCATGCATTTGTTTGCCTTCAATGAAGGCAACATAGGTTCAATTCCTGAGCACTGCACATGATTCCCTGAACAGAGCCAGGAGTGATTGTTGGACAGAGAGCCACAAGTAAGCCCTAAGCACAGTTGGGAGTGGCTCTGATACCCAAGCAACCTTTCCCAGCACCACTCAAAATAACATTCCTTATTTAAGCTAACAAAGAAAGTTAATGGAAGACTCAGTACGAGAAATGAAGTTTTAGAAATTTCAACTGCTATTTCATTTCTGGGTCACACCCAGCAGTGCTCAGGGGATTATGTGGTGCCAGTGATTGAACGTGAGCACCCTGCATGGAAACCGATTTGATTCATCTTGTTGATCTCACTCTAGTCCTCAGCTGTTGAGCTCTATTTATTTTATACTGCAACTTAGAGACAGGAGTGCTTCCCTAAGGGCTTTGAAAGATGTTATAACAAATATGAACACAGAAAATTTCTTATGCTGTGAAAATTCTAATTTCCATTCACTTTAAATCTCAATAAACTTACCAAAAAACTCATTCACCAGCCATGATCCAGAGACAAACAATAAACATCTGCAATTTTTAGATGTTTATTATAAACAAGCTACAGAGATTCTCCTGGACCCCAAGACTGAGTCCTCCAGGCACCTTGGAGCCGGGCAATGAGCCTAGCACCCTCCCAAACAGAACCCTGGCAGCTAAACATTTCCACACTCCGCAACTGCGCCGTGCTCCCAGTTGGACTCCACTGCTAAGGATAACCCACAGACAGAAATGAATCTACTGAAAAATTCAGGTGTGCAAGTTTAGTGACTGAAATCTGTTTTTACGGAGTCAGGGATGGGCTACCTCCCCCATCTCCCTGTAATTCCAAAAGCCCTGGCAGTCACGCTTAGGCCCCAAAGTGACTACCCAATTAAAAATTTAACTCCAGCTCTAACACACTGTTAAAAATTTTGTACTTCCGGGGGCCGGAGCGATAGCCCAGCGGGTAGGGCGTTTGCCTTGCACTCAGCCGGCCCATGCCGGCCCAGGTTCAATCCCCGGCATCCCATATGGTCCCCGAGCACCGCCAGGATAATTCCTGAGTGCAGAGCCAGGAGAAACCCCTGAGCATTGCCGGGTGTGACCCAAAAAAGCAAAAAAAAAAAAAAAAAAAAAAGTACTTCCTGGAGTGCATTTGCAGCTGTGAGACATCTCAAACTACAACACTGATAAACCAGGAGTAGCACAGCATACTGGATGGGATGTAACTTGAAGGCAACCCATCTCAATTAACAAAATATAAACACAGAAAACATAACCTGTAACATCTTAGTAATCTCTTGTACAGAACTTAATGGCTCCAGGGTAAGATACGACAATCTTTACTAGCTTTCTTCTAAGAAAACATTTTTTGATCATTCTGTCAGCAAATTATTGATAAGTAGCAGTATAAAATAAATTATTGAGGGTCTGTTATGATAGCAGGCTTAAGGGCTGGTTGGGAAAAGTGAAGAACGGTGGAAGGTGTAATGCTAGTGGGACTGGTGTTGGAATAGTGAATGTCTGTAACAAACTCAGAAACTTAAAAAGACTTCTTTAAATTTAAACGGTAAGGGGCCGGAGCGATAGCCCAGAGGGTAGAGCGTTTGCCTTGCACGCAGCAGGCCCGTGCCGGCCCAGGTTCGATCCCTGGCATCCCATATGGTCCCCTGAGCACCACTAGGAGTAATACCTGAGTGCAGAGCCAGGAGAAACCCTGAGCATTGCCGGGTGTGACCCCCCCAAAATTTTTTTTAAATGGTAAGAGCTACAAAAAATAAAACTATGTGGGGCCTGAGCGATAGTATAGCGGTAGGGCATTTGCCATGCATGCAGTCAACTCCGGAGATTTGACTCCTGGCATCCATGAGCCCCGCCAGGAATATTCCTGAATATTCTAGAACCAGGAGTAACCCCTGAGCATCGCCGGGTATAACCCAAAAACAACAAAAAATAACAAAGAGAAAGCTCCCTTCCTCCAATAAGTCTTGGGAAGAAATAAAAGGAAAAGATAAAAGGGTGTGAGTGAAAAAAGGAAGTAAGGAAGGCAAGCAAAATGTAAAAGTAAACAAGGGAGCCAGGCCAGCAATGCGTCTCAGCCTTTTCATTATCTTTCTACTAAAGAGCCTACTCATACATTTTTCTTTTACTGATTGCAATTCCAATTTTCCCTTTTGATGACATTTTCATTTCGCTTTTTCCCCTCTTACCCTCCCAGCTAAAACAGCTATTATCCTCCGAGACCACATGGTCTACATGAGAGCTGTCCAAGGGAACTTCCCACGATGATGGCAACATTCTGTATTTATGCTATTCAACTAGTCACCTTAACCATTACAATTCTAAAATGTGGCTAGTACAACTAAAGAATGAAATTTCACATTTCACTTAAAATTTAAAATATCTAAAAAGATATTGGTTATCAAATATGAAAACAGAGTTCTAGATAACTACCGAAGGCTGAGTTGAAACAATGGCCAAAAAAAAATCAGGCAGTTTTCTATAAGATTCAAGAAAATTAGTTCTCATTCAACCTTCTTGCCTCATTCCCTCAAAAATGTGCATCAACATTAGGGATGAACATTTCGTAAGTGCAAGAACTCTACCTGCTATTATTATTGCACAGGTCCTAAATATAAGCATTCGTACATGACATGATATACCAAGAAATTTAAGTACAGTTTTTTTTTTCCTGCTTTTTAGGTCACACCCGCAATACTCAGGGGTTTCTCCTGGCTCTGCACTCAGGAATCACTCCTGGCGGTGCTCAGGGGACCATATGGGATGCCGGGATCGAACCGGCTGCAAGGCAAACGCCCTACCCGCTGGACTATCACTCTGGCCCCTTAAGTACAGTCTTTAGAACAGTAGAGTATTTTGTTTCTACTGATTTCCAAAGTACAGACTGAAAAGCATTCTAACAGCTAAGTAATAAGCCAATAAAAGGCTGACTTACACAAAGTCGACTGGCTTATAGTCTAGCTTCATATTTTAAACAATAATTACCATTATGCAAAAATATTTAAACCACACAAATGTTTTAATCAGGATACAAACGATACAAACATTAATGATGGTACCTTGGGAAATTTTCAGCTGTGCCATGGTTAGCTTAATTTCAGCAGCATTTTCTGGGTGCTGATCTGAAAATTCCTAAAAAAATATTTTTTGGGAGAAAAAAACATTTAATTTATGTATCTAATTTTACACACCCCAATTTCTTTCCCCTAACCATGTAAGAATTTAAATCTAATTTTGAAAAAGTTAAACTTTTGCTTTTAGACTATATTTCAATTTAGGTAAAATTTTATTCAGTGCATTGCTTTAAAACTGTATTCTTGAAAGTAGTAATGTAGTTAAGTGTACTAACATAATGTTCAGTGTAGTAATGTCATCTCTCAGAAGTCACTAAAAGGAAGTTCCCACATCAAATTTTTTAAAAAAGATAATCAGAAAATGGGCGGGAGCGATAGCCCAGCGGTAGGGCGTTTGCCTTGCATGCGGCCGGCCCAGCCGGCCTGGGTTCAATCCCGGCATCCCATATGGTCCCCCGAGCACCGCCGGGAGTAATTCCTGAGTGCAGAGCCAGGAGAAACCCCTGAGCATCGCTGGGTGTGACCCAAAAAGCCAAAAAAAAAAAAAAAAAAAAAGATAATCAGAGAAATGGTAGCTCATTACAGAGGGTCCCACAAAGCAACTTTGCCCCACAGGATAGCTTAGCTTAATATCCCTCTGCTCAACTTTCTAGTGTAGCCTACCATCAAGATAATGAAACAGAATCCAATTGCTGGTTTATGCTGATTAAACCTGGCCAGCCAACACCTCTGTAGCTGCATGAGAATTAGGATTGGGGCTCACTAGAGGATACGTCATTAAAAGGGGTCATCATGTTGACTGGTTTATAAGCCTAAAACAAATAGCAAACATGTTCTAATGAAAATTTATGTAAAATAAACCCTTAGCCTAAAAAATAAAATAGCAATCTAACAATTTACTTGGTATATTAACTATTAGTTTTTTCAATAAAACACACAGGCTTGTGTGTTATAATGAAATGAAACAAGGCTCCAACTCCCGACAAGAGAACTCATTAAAAATTAAAGTAACCCCTTTACCTGAAGCAGCTCTATTGCTTTCGAGTGCTGCTTTTCACGGCAGAGCTGGGCAGCTTGGATTAAGACAGGCAGGAGGTGCTCCGGGCTTTGGGACTGTAAACTGCCAGATATTTTGCGGCATTGATCTGCCTGAGAAAACAGTATTTCCCCCGCTGATTAATGAAATTAAACATTAAACGAATGACCAAAACTAAAGGAATACAAGGAAAGGGGAGAGGCTACCAGTTGAAATGAAAGTGAAGAAGTACCTATGATGAAAGAGGCTTGGGACTGGAGCAATAGTTCAGCAGGGAGGGAGGGCGTTTGCCTTGCATACAGTCAACCTGGATTCGATCCTGGCATCCCATATGGTCCTCTGAGTAATTCCTCAGGAGTAGTTCCTGAATGCAGAGCCAGGAGTAACCCCTGAACACCAGGTGTGACTCAAAAGGCCAAACAAAAAAGCCTATTCCATCTATTCTCATTTTTTCCTGTAAGAAAACTATTTTTACTTATTTTATTGTTCTGAAGTTTTTTAGGTTTTTGACATTCAGGTGTTACTCCTGGTAGTGCCTCGGGATCATCTGGGAGGCCTGTGATCAACCTTGGTTGGCTGTGTGCCAGCTAAATGCCCTACCTGGTGCATTATTGCTCTGGCCCCAGGAAACTATTTTTATTAACTAAACTAAAGATATGAGTTCCAAAGCAGTTACGAAGGGAGATTGAATATTTATCTGGGAGACCAGGGCACAGCAGGGGAGGGCGTCTGGCTTGCAAGCGGCCGACCCAGGTTCGATCCCGGCGGCATCTCATATGGTCCCCCAAGCACCGCCAGAAATAATTCCTGAGTACAGAGCCAGGAGTAATACCTGAGCATCTCTGGGTGTGACCAAAAAGAAAAACAAACAATATTTGGATAAATTCCATTAGATTAATAAAAAAATTGAGCAAACATCATTTGATTCAAAATAACAACACGTATAAGCATTTCCTATTTTGAAATATTTAATAACTTTGCTCAGTTGAGATCTTAAAAAATATCATTACTGTCTTTGACTCACCAAAAGTCTGCTGAGAGTTTAAAATAGCAATTAGGGGCCAGAGCGATTGTCCAGCAGGTAGGGGCGTTTGCCTTGCACGTGGCCGATGCCGGCCTGGGTTCGATCCCCGGCATCCTATATGGTCCCCTGAGCACCACCAGGAATAATTCCTGAGTGCAGAACCAGGAGAAACCCCTGAGCACCGCCGGGTGTGACCCAAAAGAGCAAAAACAAATAAGTAAGTAAATAAATAAATAAATAATAGCCATTAGAATTAACGCGAATAAACCTGACACCGCCTTCATATTTATACCCTAACGTTACTGTAGACGAACGGAAATGAAAGATGGGTCTTTTACTTTTGGTTTTCGGACACACCCAGAGGTGTTGAGGGGGGTCACTCCACAGCTGTGCCAGGATTAAAGCCAGGGCTTCTCACAAGCAAAGCATGCCCTCCAGGTAGCTGAGTTATTGCACTGGACCAGAACAAAAGATCCCTATCATTGGAATCTTTGATGAATTCTTATTTTAACAGAGATACAAATAAAGCAATGAAAAAGAATTCACTTTAACGGCATAACTGTGGTTTACTTTCCCTCAAAATCCACATGACATTGCTGTATTTATTCTACAAAATCTATACTATATGGCATTCTGAAAATATATTCATTTAAGACCAAATAAAAACAAAAGATATGAGTTCCAAAGCAGTTACAGAATGATGTACCAGTGTTTCTCACACATCACCCTTCCAAGGTTTAGCCAGGGAGCTGGATACTAACCTGGTTTGTGTACATAGCAAGTAAGGCTTTGTTAAATTCTATGGCCTGAAGCTGTTTCTTGGAAAGCTTGTACTCTACTCCTTCTGCATTGGTTAATTTCACCTTCTTCTTGGAGTCAAAGACATTTTGGTCCTGAGGAAAAAAGTTTATCTAGCCGTTAAAACCAACTTCCAAGACTTTAATTTTCCCACATTCATTATTAATCTGTCTTACACTAAAATAACAAAGAGCTTGGAAGATAACACATCTATCAGATTGGGGCACCTACCCTAAAATGCACGTAAGCTGCATTCAGAGCTCAGCTCAAAGAAGGAGAGCTCTCTGCATCTCTGGACCACTATTAGTGCTGTGTATTTGCTTTATACTTTTCAGCATGATAAAAGTTTTATGACTGAAACACTTTGAAGGGAAAAAAGGCAGGACATTTAACTTTTCATTACTAATTCTTGCTTTGATTGCTAGAAAAGACATGGGAAACAAAATCTTACACTAGAAATTAGGATTACTAAAATATCAACGAATTTCTACAAGCTATGCCCTTTCAAATTCAGCTTACAAGGCAAGTTAGGCATTCCTCTTTGAAATACGACCATTAGGCCAATAGATGTCTGAAATTTAGAAATCGAGCCAGAGAGAATACAGCGAGTAGAGCAGTACAGTGGCTATGTCTAGCGTAGACCGCAAGAAAAAAAACTACCCTAAAGAAAAAAAAGCCCCCTAAAAAAAAAGATGGCTATGTCTAGCTGTGGCTGACTTGGGTTGGATCTTGCACCACATAGTGTCCAGAGAGAATACAGCGAGTAGAGCAGTACAGTGGCTATGTCTAGCGTGTGGCTGACTCGGGTTGGATCTTGCACCACATAGTGTCCAGAGAGAATACAGCGAGTAGAGCAGTACAGTGGCTATGTCTAGCGTGTGGCTGACTTGGGTTGGATCTCGCACCACATAGTGTAGAAACAGCGATAGCAAAGTATCCATGAGACCGCACCAAAGAGGAAAACAGAAAGTAAGACCCACACAAAAACACACAGCAAAAAGAGCCGGATGGTTGGATCTCGCACCACATAGTGTCCAGAGAGAATACAGCGAGTAGAGCAGTACAGTGGCTATGTCTAGCGTGTGGCTGACTCGGGTTGGATCTTGCACCACATAGTGTCCAGAGTCCTGCCAGGAGTGAACCCTGCGTATGGCGAGGTGTAAACCCTAAAACCCAACTCTACCCTTTCCCCACACAAAAACAAAGGACATCCACACTTCTTTGAGTTCACTTTCAGCAGAAAACGTTTTTACATCCACTATTTGTGTTAAATTAAATTTTTTTTCTTTTTAGGCTTTTTCCATGCTAGAAAAGACCGTGTTCTCCCTGAACATATCTTTCTCACACCCTCCTCACACTTTGCTAAGGAAATTTCCTTAAACAAAAGTTAGCTTCACACACATGAAAGAAAATCTCTTCTTTCATTACTGCGGTGATATAGTTCGCGACAGCTCCAATACCCAATGCTTCAGCACAATGTAACTGTACCACACCCCACCCACACTGTCGCTAGGCCCCTTCCTTCTCATCCTTTTTCCAAGCCCCTTCTTCTTACTAGGCAGAACCACAACCTTCATTTCTGAAAAATCTGGGAGGTAAGCAATGTTATCCTCTTTTAAGAACTATAGAAAGGGGGCTGGAAGAGCCCAGCACTCGGGTGCTTAGCTTGCACACTGCTGCCCCAGGTTTGATCCCAGGCATTCCAATGGTCCCCGAGCCCTTCAGGAGTACTTACTGGGCAGAGTCAGGAGCAAATCCTGACAACAGCTGGTGTGGTCCAAGTGCACCCACCCCAGCAACAAACAACAATTCTAGAAAGGGCCTAGGGATGAGTCAGTGGTTAACAGCAACTCAAGTGTGAGGCTCTCAACAAGCAAAACCTAATATATGTGAACACATGATGACCCTGCCTGGCCTGGGCCTGGTGTCCTCCCCCCCCACTGCGCACACTACCCGCTTCCATTTTCATCTGAATCACTGCTCATGACTGGGTTTCAGCCATGCCATGTCCCAGTACTCATCCCTTCACCAGTGTATTTCCCAAAACCAAATCCCCAGTTTCCCTCCTGCCACCCTCCCCACCTGCACCCCTCGCACCTGCTCTATGGCAGGTTTCTCCTCCTCCTCCTCCTCCTCCTCTCCCTCCCTCCCCCTCGCTTCTTCTTTCTGGGCCTTGTGGTTTGGTTTGCAATACAGGTACTGAGAAGTCATCGTGTATACCACCTACTATTAGCACTCAGTTCTTGCCCAGAGTGATCATTTCCAACCATCATTGTCAGAGTGGTCCCGTCTCTATGCTAACTCTAACTGCCCTCTCTCTGCCCTTCTGCTTGTGACAAGATTCCATCCATGAAGTAGTCCTTCTGGCTCTTGTTTGTAGTGTTCATAGGTATTAGTCTCATAATATGCATATTTTTTCCCCTCTTTTTGGGTCCACCCAGCGATGCTCAGGGGTTACTCCTGGCTCTGCACTCAGGAATTACTCCTGGCAGTGCTTCGGGACCATATGGGATGCCGGGGATCGAACCTGGTCGGCTGCGTGCAAGGCAAACGCCCCTGCCCACTGGACTATCACTCCGCCCACTGCGCTTTTATGGCCCACAGATGAATGCAATCATTCTGTCTCTCTGCTTCTGACTCACTTCATTCAGCATGATTCTTTCTATGTCCATCCGTTTTGCATCACTATTCTGTGCACACAATTCTAGCATAGTTAATTTCTGTAAATAAGTGGTACCATGGTAGACTCTGAGATTATCCTTAACAGTACTTGGGACAAGATGTGGGCAACACAACCAGAGGGACGCAGGAGGCCACTCAGAGTCAGGAATTAAACTCAGGGCTTGTAAATGCAAAACATGTGATCATCATTAAACTCAGAGATTAAAATATAAAAAAAAAAATCAGTTTAAAGATGTGACTGCAATTTTCTCTCAAAAGCCACCAGTGACATACCTTTGCAGGGCATTTAGCAATACTGTAAACCATGGTGCCTAAATAAAAAAAAATTTTTGTCTTTTGGGTCATACCCAGTGATGCTCAGGAGTTACTCCTGGCTCTGCACTCAGGGAATTATTCACGGTGGTGCTCAGGGGATCATGTGGGATGCTGGGGATCAAACTCGGGTTGGCTGCATGCAAGGCAAACCTCCTACTTGCTGTACTATTGCATCAGTCCCTAAAAACTTTGAAACAAAAATTAAAAAAAATTAACAAAGAGGTATGAACAAGCACTCTGAAAAATACACACAACGATAAAATCAGTTTTACTAAAAATGCTGAAATATTCAAACATGTATTTTTCTATAACAAATAATTTAGGGGCCAGAGCGACAGTTCAATGGGTAGGGTGCTTGCCCGGCACGCGGCTGACCCAGGTTCAATCAATGGCATCCCATATGGTCCCCGAGCATTGCCAGGAGTAATTCCCCAAGTGCAGAGCCATGAGTAACCCCGAGTATTGCAGAGTGTGGCCCCAACACAAAAACAAAAACAATAATTTAGAAAAGGGGAAGATTTTCAAGTCCAGTGTCTGAAACTATAGGAAGTTTTACTACTTGACTATATTTGCAGAATCATCATTATGCAAGTTCATGAACTCTCCCCTCAATGTGATTTTGCTGGAACCAAAGCAATAGTCCAGCAGGTAGGGCATTTGCCTTGCACATGGCCAACCTGAGTTTGATACCGGGCATCCCATATGGTCCCCCTAGTACCACCAGGAGTAATTCCTGAGTCAAGAGCCAGGAGTAACTCCTGAGCATCAACGGGTGTGACCCAAAAAGAAAAATATAAATATGAAAATGTAATTTTGCTACAACTGAACTATCAGCAAAATACGAATACTTACCCTAAAATGAAGTTGGGATAATCAGATTTTAGTGGGGGAAAAAAAAGTAAGTTTATAGGAGCCTAGGAAGTTCCATACCTTGTTAATGGTAATGATGTTATTTGCAATCACAGCAAGCAATCCTACATCGGTTGGCCTGTGAACAACAGCCAAATGAAGAACCTTTTAAAAATAAATCTCAGTTTCTAGGAAAGCTATCCATGCAGATCGGTGACTTACTTCAGCTTTATTATCTGGTTGTAGAGCTGCAGAGCCTCGCCGGTGCGGCCCTGGAGCTGCAGAATGTAGGCCATCTGCCCGTGGATGATGGCGAGCTCCGCCACGCGGGTCCTCGTCAGTCCCGTCCTAGGGAGAGACATCTCTTATCTCTCCCAATTAGTCTACGTCTGGTAAACTGTATTTGCCAAGTGATACAAGCACTCAAGTGACAGTTAATTTTTTAAGACATGATTTTCAGAACTTTTCCTCCTTAAGGAATTCCATAAATTTCTTTAGAGGTTCCACAAAAAAAAAAAAAGTGAGAATAGCAAAACAGATTCTAGACGAACACAGTAAGAAGTTCAGGAATACTGTTTGTTCACTGTTATTCTCTTAAGTCCAAAATGGAAATAACAATGTAAGTCCCACCTTATAGGTTCAGTATTTTAAGATATCTTTAATTCTGTAGACATAATTTTCCCCTCTCATTTTATTTTTATTTATTTTTGCTTATTGGGTCACACCT
>JAJIBD010028816.1:0-33485 GCA_021461705.1 Cryptotis parvus
ATGGGCCCATTGATCGGGAGCTGGGGCCTCCAGTGGAGCCATGTGGCGGCTCTTTCTGCTGAAAGCTGCAGCTTGGCCTTTGGCCTGGATGTCAGGCGGCGGCCGGCCTGTGTTCTGGGGCGGGGGGTGGCAGTGAAGTCTCCATATGCGTAAACTGAGGCACAGCGCCTTAGCAGAGGGCAGTGAGTGTGGCCGTCTGGGGATCTGGTCATGGGGGTCCTGCCGCACCTCAGGGGCTCACCTGCTGTTGTCAGATGATCTGGTCAGCGGGGGTCCTGCCGCACCTCAGCTCACCGGCTGTTGTCAGATGCCACCATGTTTTACAAGTTTTCTAAAAAGTGCAGTTTCCAATAGGAAATCACTTGGTCTTTATAAGTTGGCAGCCGAGCTGCATTTTTAACAAACCCATGTTGGCCAACATACGTTTCCGCCTAAGCTTGGGGTTGCCACTTTGCACAGGTTGGCGGGGAGGCCCCGCGACAGTCCTGGACTGGTGCCTTGCACCTCCCCTGGGGCTCTGACTCAAGTCTGTGGCCATGCTAATGTTAAAGCCGCTCTTTCCCTGGGCTTGTCAAGGATGCCGAGAGGCACCTCGCCCCGCTCGGAAGCCTGATGGTACTGCTTAGAGTGCCTTGCTGTGAGGATCTTCCTACAGCCTGAATTTGTGCCTGGCACCGCCTGGCACATCAGAGATGGGGAACAGAGTGCCAGCCCCGTCTCTGCCCAGGTGGAGCGCAACAGGCTTTATTTTATTTTATTTTATTTTTTTTTTTGCTTTTGGGGGTCAAACCGGAAATGCTCAGGGGTTTCTCCTGGCTCTGCACCTCAGGATTTACTCCTGGTGGTGCTCGGGACTCCATATGGGATGCCCCGGGATCGAATCCCCGCCGGGCATGGCCAGCCGCATGCAAAGAACGCCTACCTGCTGGACCATTGCTTCAGCCCAAACAGGTCTTTAACTTTACCTGTCTCCCCTGCACATCCGTCAAGGACCAGTGCAGGATTAACATGGGTTGGGGCAGTGTGCACCTGGCGGGTATAGACAGTAGTTGTGGCTCTGGAAGGTGCAGTTCTGCAGATGTGGGGACCGAGTCCAACCTCTTTCACCTCACCAGCCATTTTGGGGAGCGTCTTGCCTCTGCGGACAGTAATGCCAAGGTTAGGGGAGACAGTGGACGTGGCACTTGGTAGAAGTCAGCAGCGGCTGTGGGTCCGACAGGGAAGTACAGCGACGCATGGACTCATGGTCACACAGATGTGCATGGTCGCATGGATGCACAGATGTGCACGGTCGCATGGATGCACAGATGTGCACGGTCATGTGGACGCACAGATGTGCACCTTCACACAGATGCATGTTCTCGTGATGCAGAGATGCCCACAGACACATGGACTGATGCACAAATGCATGGATGTACAGATTTACAGACACACAGATGCCCTGACGCTCAGATGCACAGGTACACACGGTTGTAGGGAGCGGCACGAGATGATTTTTTTTCGGCGCTCAGGACCGCGAGCCTTGCTCTGTTAGTGGAACCCAGAGCACAGAGCACAGAGCACAGGGCACGGAGCATAGAGCACGGAGCACGGAGCACGGAACACGGAGCACAGAACACTGAGCACAGAGCGAGCATGGAGCACAGAGCACGGAGCACAGAGCACGGGCATGGAGCACGAGCATGGAGCAGGGAGCACAGAGCGGGAGCATGGAGCACAGAGCACAGAGCGAGCACGAGCATGGAGCACAGAGCACGGAGCACAGAGCATGGAGCACAGAGCACAGGGCACCGCGCGGCCCCGGGAGAAGCACGTGGAGAAGTTTTCATAGGCAGTGAACCCCCAACCCCCAGGGTGGGCTCAGGGGGCAGCGGGAGGCAGGTGGGCACAGATGGGTGGAGAGAGGAGCTAGTGATTGCTGTGGAGGTCAGGAGGTCATAGGAAGAAGGTTGGGCGCCCCCAGGATCTGGGTGGAAGGGTTTCGGGGCTGACAGCGTTTGGACCGGATGGTGGGACAGGCCTAGGCCCCCGGGCCCCAGCTTCTGCAGCCACCCTGCACCTCCCACACGCAGAGCGTGGCTCTAGTTCAGCCAAAGCTAGTCAGACGGGAAGGATGGCTGGAGCTCAGGGCATTCACTCAGCCAACTTCCGCTTTCTGGGAGGAAGCCCCCACCATCCTGCATCTTCTCCGTTTTCTAGTTCTTGCTTTCATTCTTTTTTGGACGTTTTTCACTCTATGTTCTCTCTCTCTCTCTCTCCTCTCTCCACTCTCTCCTCTCTCTCCCTCTCTCTCTCCTCTCTCTCTCTCTCCTCTCTCTCTCTCTCTCTCTCTCTCTCTCTCTCTCTCTCCCTTAGTGGCTGGGCTGGTCTCCTGCCTTCTTTCCAGCAGTTGGTTGGGAGACTCACTGCTCCCGCTTTGCCCCAGGAGACTGAGGCACAGACAGGGCGTGTCACACCCTCGGCTCTAGATCTGAGGGGCGGCGAGCTAGGGTGAGGGTCTGCAGGGGGCGTCCAGATTCCAGTTTTCACCGTGGTAATCGGACGCTCTGCGTGGGTTCAGCATGTTTATTTGGAGAACCTACTGTGTGCCGGGTCCATTTTCTCCATTTTCCTCCCCCGTCCCTTCGCTCTTTTCCCTTCCTCTGTATCCGGTTGGCTGCCTGTTGTACGCGCGTGTCCATCGTCCCTCCTCAGACTCCTCCTTCCAGTCCATCCTCTCTTCCTTCTGTCCGTCCATTCTTCCTTCTGTTCATCTGTCCATTTGTCCATCCACCCATCCTTCCTTTCATTTTTCTGTCTATCCGCTCATCCTTTCTTTCATTTTTTTTTTTTTCTTCTTTGGGTCACACCCGCGATGCTCAGGGGTTACCCCTGGCTCTGAACTCAGGAATTACTCCTGGCGGTGCTCGGGACCATAAGGGATGCCGGGATTGAAATCTTGGCCTCCACAGGCCAGCCGCTGTGGTGGCAAAACCGCGCTCCACCTGCTGGGCTATCCCTCCGGCCCTTCCTTTCATTTTTCGTCCATCCGCTCATCCTTTCTTTCTTCGATCATCCTCCCATTTGTCGTCCGCCCTTCCCATTTGCACCGTCCGTCCTTCCCATTTGTCTGTCCATCCATCCATCCTTCTCTAGGCACCCATCCCTCCCTCCTTACATCGCTTCTTTTCCTGCCTTCGTCCATCTGTCTGTCCATCCATCCCACTGTCCTTCCTCCATCCACCTACTCGCCATGTAGCTCTTCCTAAAGACTTTCCGTGGCTGTATCGTCGTTTTGCCGCTTTCTGTGTTGTCACGACTTTGCTCATCTGACCCTCCCCACTCAGGGAACAGCCTTTGGTCTCCCGGAGGCAGCGATGTGTGGGTCCCCATTGGACGTGATGGCCGCAGTCACTGTCAGCAGTCAGACCGTCTGCTCTGCTCATCCTAGACACAAAGCAGGCCATGTGTGCGATAACTGCAGCCTGATGGGGAGCCTAGGCGAGCACCAGAGCTAAGTGAGTGTGTGAGCACCTCAGCTATGTGGGTGTGGGGCATTCACAGCAGCAAGGAAAAGCCGGGAGGAAATAGATTATTATTAGTATTAATAATAATTATAATTCAAGTCAGACTGACTCTGGAGTGACTGAAAACCCAGACCAAACTTATTTAAGTGAGAAGGGATGGGAAGCTTGTGAAAGGTAGGACATCAGCCCCAGGTACAGTGTGATCTAGGTGCTCAGTGTGCAGTTCTCAGTCTGCAGTTCTCCTTGACTTCCTCCTTGTGCTCTGAGTGGCTCAGGAGAGTGCACTACACCCCTCCTTCCTCCCTCCCCTCCACATGGGGTGCTTTCCCACAAAAAAGGGGAAATAGAAGCTGCTGGTGGTGGAAGGCAAGAGGCCTGCCATTGTGAGGCTTGTTTGAAAATAGAGATTTGTGTTTGTTATGGGGCGGGGTGTGAGCCTGTCCGTGTTCTGCCGAGGATGCTCTGAAGGACGCAGAGTGCTGCCCTCACTGACTCACCCCGGGTCACGCCATAGACTATAGGGCACTGCCCACTGGTGCCCGGGGGGGATGGGGGTGAGGGACCAGTGTCCATGCTTGCGAGTGGACAATGCTCCCGGCTCCAGATGCTTCTCATGGTCCTGAGACCCCCAGTGAGCGGCGAAGTCCTTTGGGGTTTGTACACTCTGCCCTGGGCTCCCCCACACCGGTCGCATATCTGACCCGTGGGCACCTCGGTAGCCCGGAGTTAAGTTTAGTCTTGCTTTGGCAGCTTTTCCTAGTTTCTTGTCCCGGGTCTTCGTGATTTTCCTAATTTTTAGGTTTTTTTTGAAAACAAAGAAAATAAAACAAACCGCAGCCACATGTCCAGATTCCAGCATCTGGCGGCCAGTGGCATTTGGGATGACTGGGGGAGTGTTTTGATCATGTCTCAAAATTAGACTTTAAAAATGTGTCATTAGGTATTTCTGAAAGTTTCTTTTCTTTTTATTTCCCCTTTTAAAAACATTCTGCATCTAGTCTGGGTTTCTTCCCCAAACCCACCAGATCTGCTCATAAAATTCCTTGCAAGCATGGGTTTTCCAGTTGTTGGTAAGAGGGATTTTTGTTTTTTCCCCTGGCCTGGCCCAACTTTAGCAGTGGGAGGAAGAGGAAATGAGGACTTGTCAGGCCCTGCCGCCCTCAGCCCCTGCTGTCCTCAGCCCTGCTCCCCTCAGCCCTGCTCCCCTCAGCCCCTGCCCTCAGTCCTGCTCCCCTCAGCCCTGCTCCCCTCAGCCCTGCTCCCTCAGCCCCTGCCGCCCTCAGTCCTGCTCCCCTCAGCCCTGCTCCCTCAGCCCTGCTCCCCTCAGCCCTGCCGCCTCAGCCCTGCCGCCCTCAGCCCTGCTGTCCTCAGCCCTGCTCCCCTCAGCCCTGCTCCCCCCAGCCCCTGCCGCCCCTCAGTCCTGCTCCCCTCAGCCCTGCTCCCCTCAGCCCTGCCGCCCTCAGTCCTGCCGCCCCTCAGCCCTGCCGCACTCAGCCCTGCTCCCCCTCAGCCCTGCCGCCCTCAGTCCTGCCGCCCTCAGCCCTGCCGCCCTCAGCCCTGCTCCCCCCCTCAGCCCTGCTCCCCTCAGCCATGCCGCCCTCAGCCCCTGCTGTCCTCAGCCCTGCTCCCTCAGCCCCTGCCGCCCCTCACGTCCTGCCGCCCTCAGCCCTGCCGCCCCTCAGTCCTGCTGTCCTCAGCCCTGCTCCCCCTCAGCCCCCCCACGCCCCTCAGTCCTGCCGCCCTCAGCCCTGCCGCCCTCAGCCCTGCTCCCCTCAGCCCTGCTCCCCTCAGCCCTGCCGCCCTCAGCCCTGCTGTCCTCAGCCCTGCTGTCCTCAGCCCTGCTCCCCTCAGCCCCTGCTGCCCTCAGTCCTGCTGTCCTCAGCCCTGCTCCCCTCAGCCCTGCTGTCCTCAGCCCTGCTCCCCCCAGCCCTGCCGCCCTCAGCCCTGCCGCCCTCAGCCCTGCTGTCCTCAGCCCCTGCTCCCTCAGCCCTGCTCCCCTCAGCCCTGCTCCCCAGCCCTGCCGCACTCAGCCCTGCTGTCCTCAGCCCTGCCATCCTCAGCCCTGCCATCCCTCTGCCCTGCCGCCCTCAGCCCTGCTGTCCCTCAGCCCTGTCTCCTCAGCCCTGCTCCCTCAGCCCTGCTCCCCCAGCCCCGCCGCACTCAGCCCCTGCTACCTCAGCTCTGCCGCCTCAGCCCTGCCCCCCCAGCCCTACCATCCTCAGCCCTGCTGTCCTCAGCCCTGCTGCCCTCAGCTCTGCTCCCCTCAGCCCTGCTCCCTTAGCCCCTGCCCCCCCAAGCCCTGCCGCCCTCAGCCCTGCCGCCCTCAGCCCTGCTGCGCCTCAGCCCCTGCCGCCTCAGCCCTGCTCCCCTCAGCCCTGCTCCCCAGCCCTACCATCCTCAGCCCTGCTGTCCCAGCCCTGCTCCCCTCAGCCCTGCTCCCCCAGCCCCTGCTTCCCTAAGCCCTTCTCCCCTCAGCCCTGCTTCCTTCAGCACTGCTAACCTTCAGCCCTGCTCCTCTCAGCCCTGCTCCCCTCAGCCCTGCTGTCCCTCTGCCCTGCTCCCCTCAGCCCTTCTGTCTCTCAGCTCCGCCCCCTCTCAGAGGTTCTGCCTTCCTTGCACTCTCAGATGGGACTGGCCCTGGGTCCAGGCCGGTATTTGCAGGGTTCAAAGACACCTTCCCTGCTCCCCTCTTCAGGAGGGCCGGAGGCTATAGGTGCTGTCTTGGGGGTGGGGCGGGTGCTGACAGGGGGCCTCTGTGTGCCCCCTGAGCCTGGCTGGTCTTCCCTGGCCCACGGAGCACTTGTTAAAGCACCTTCACTGGAGTGCAGTTCGAGCCCGTAAGTTCCCGCTACCTCAGTGCACCTGGAGGAGTCATCAGGGCCAGCTGCGGCCACAGGAGCTGGTGGGGTTGCCGAGGGGTCTGGCACGGAGGCTCGCAGAGAGGCGCTGAGGACCAAGGGCTTGGAGAGGTGGAAGGTGCCTCCCACCCTGGCGCTGGGGCTCCCGGGGGCAGAGCAGCTGCCAGCTCCCCGAGGCTTCTCCCTGAGGCGGGGAGTAGGCGGGCTCAGCCCCCTGCTGGCCAAGCACCTGCCCCCAGCACTGCCAGTGACCCAAAGGGGTCTGCGCCAGAGGCTGGGAGGTTGGAGTGTATGTGAGTGTGTGTGAGTGTCTGTGTGAGCGTGGAGAGTGTGTGTGTGTGAGTGTGTGAGCTTTTGAGTGAGTGAATGTGTGTGCATCTGTGTATTTGGATAGATGTAAGAGTATATATGAGCATGTGTGTGTTTACATGTGTGCGTGTGTGTGAATATGCATGTGTGAGTATGTATGGTGGGCAAATGTAACGGTGAGTATATGCTTGTATGTGTGCGTTGTGAATGGCGTGTGTGTTTGAGTGCCTGTGAGTATTGGCAGAGCCTGGCAAGCTACCCCTGTCGTATTTGATATGCCAAATACCAGTAGCAATTATAGACCTCATTCCCATGACCTGATGGAATGGTTTGAGGCTCTTTATGTTCCTGGAGCAAGCAGGTGCCCTTGGGCTCTACTTTGAATGAGACAGGACATGTGAGATGTTACTGGTGCCCGCTCTAGCAAATCAAGATGAACGGGAAGACAGTGACAGTGATACTTTACATGTCTGCGTGCTCTGCGTGTCTGTGGGTATGTGTGTGTCTCGTGAATGTGAGTGTATGTGTGTATTTGTGTGTCTGTGTGTCTGCATATGTACGTGTGTATATTTGTGTGTGTCTGTGCATATGTGGACCTGTGTGTTGATGTGTGTCTGTGTGTCTGTACCTGTGTGAGTGTCTGTGTGTCTGCGTGTGGGAGTGTGTGTGGGCACGCGGCTTGGCTCGCCCATTTCCCTTTGCTGGTGTGGGACCTGTGTGCATGTGTGTCTGTGTGTCTGTACCTGTGTGAGTGTCTGTGTGTCTGCGTGTGGGAGTGTGTGTGGCACGCGGCTTGGCTCCGCCCATTTCCCTTTGCTGGTGTGGGACCTGTGTGTATGTGTGTCTGTGTGTCTGTACCTGTGTGAGTGTCTGTGTGTCTGCGTGTGTGTGTGTGGGCACGCCGGCTTGGCTTGCCCATTTCCCTTTGCTGGTGTGGGACCGTGTGTGGCGTCTGCTGCCCCTGTGTCCCGCCTCTGAAGCTAACCCCAGATGAGAGGACCCTGGAGTTGTGGCTCTTGCCACTGGGCCGGATTTCTGGCACTCACAGGAAGTCGAGTGAGACTTGATGGGCCTCCAGCAGACTCGCGAGGGCCCGGCCGGGTCACGGAGGAAGAGCTAGTCCTGGGCCCCGGGAGCAGGTCTGTCATCGACCAGGCATGACCCATCCTGCCCGAGGGTCCCATCTCCAGGGCTGGCTCTGAACCTGCCCACCTGGTTCTCGGACTCACTCAGCAACTCAGCTGGCCTGGAAACAATTGTTATTTTGGGTTTTGGACCACACTGGGCAGTACTCAGGGCTGACTCCTGACCCTGTGCTCAGAGCTGACTCCGGCTCCGTGCTCAGGGCTGACTCCTGGCTCTGTGCTCAGGGCTGACTCCTGGCTCTGTGCTCAGGGCTGACTCCTGGCTCCTGTGCTCAGGGCTGACTCCCGGCTCCGTGCTCAGGGCTGACTCCTGGCTCTGTGCTCAGGGCTGACTCCTGGCTCTGTGCTCAGGGCTGACTCTGGCTCTGTGCTCAGGGCTGACTCCTGGCTCCTGTGCTCAGGGCTGACTCTGGCTCTGTGCTCAGGGCTGACTCCTGCCTCTGTGCTCAGGGCTGACTCCTGGCTCTGTGCTCAGGGCTGACTCCCTGGCTCTGTGCTCAGGGCTCACTCCTGGCTCTGTGCTCAGGGCTGACTCCCTGGCCCTGTGCTCAGGGCTGACTCCTGGCTCTGTGCTCAGGGGCTGACTCCTGGCTCTGTGCTCAGGGCTCACTCCTGGCTCTGTGCTCAGGGCTCACTCCTGGCTCTGTGCTCAGGGCTCACTCCTGGCTCTGTGCTCAGGGCCTCTCCTGCCTCTGCTCAGGGCTCACTTGACCCCAGCAGAGTTAAAAAAATTCAGACATGCAGAAAAGTTGAAAATACAACCCAGAGCTTCTGTGTGCCCTTCACCCGGCTTCCATACACAGTGACACTGTTGAGAACTGGAGCATGTGGAGTGTAAGGTGCTCCAGCCCAAGAGTGCCATGCTCCAGGTTGAGAGTGAGGTGCTCCAGCTGAGAGTGAGGTGCTCCAGGCTGAGAGTGAGGTGCTCCGGGCTGAGAGTGAGGTGCTCCGGGCTGAGAGTGAGGTGCTCCAGGCTGAGAGTGAGGTGCTCCAGCTGAGAGTGAGGTGCTCCAGGTTGAGAGTGAGGTGCTCCGGGCTGGGAGTGAGGTGCTCCGGGTTGAGAGTGAGGTGCTCCAGGCTGGGAGTGAGGTACTCCGGGCTGGGAGTGAGGTGCTCAAGGTTGAGAGTGAGGTGCTCCAGGCTGAGAGTGAAGTGCTCAAGATTGAGAGAGAGTGAGGTGCTCCAGGCTGAGAGTGAGGTGTACTCGGGCTGAGAGTGAGGTGCTCCAGGCTGAGAGTGAGGTGCTCTGGGCTGGGAGTGAGGTGCCCCGGGCTGAGAGTGAGGTGCTCTGGGCTGAGAGTGAGGTGCTCCGGGCTGAGAGTGAGGTGCTCTGGGCTGGGAGTGAGGTGCTCCGGGCTGAGAGTGAGGTGCTCTGGGCTGAGAGTGAGGTGCTCCGGGCTGGGAGTGAGGTGCTCTGGGCTGGGAGTGAGGTGCTCCGGGCTGGGAGTGAGGTGCTCTGGGCTGGGGAGTGAGGTGCTCCGGGCTGAGAGTGAGGTGCTCCGGGTTGAGAGTGAGGTGCTCCGGGCTGGGAGTGAGGTGCTCTGGGCTGGAGAGTGAGGTGCCCGGCTGAGAGTGAGGTGCTCTGGGCTGAGAGTGAGGTGCTCCGGGCTGGGAGTGAGGTGCTCTGGGCTGGGAGTGAGGTGCTCCGGGCTGGGAGTGAGGTGCTCTGGGCTGGGAGTGAGGTGCTCCGGGCTGAGAGTGAGGTGCTCCAGGTTGAGAGTGAGGTGCTCCAGGCTGAGAGTGAGGTGCTCTGGGCTGGGAGTGAGGTGCTCCAGGCTGAGAGTGAGGTGCTCCGGGCTGGGAGTGAGGTGCTCCAGGTTGAGAGTGAGGTGCTCCGGGCTGGGAGTGAGGTGCTCCAGGCTGGGAGTGAGGTGCTCCAGGTCGAAGTGTACCGTACACCAGCCCGAATAAGCGGTGCAAACGCAGGACATGAGGTCATGATTCTCTCCCTCCCTTGGCAGCTACGGGTCAGGCCTGTGGCCCCGGATGGCACCTCAGTCTCTGTTTCTGGGGAGCACCCTTGGCCTGTGCTCCCCATTCTCCTGGTCTCGGCATGCTCAGGCATGTTCTGGGCAATCCCACGCCTGGGTTTCTGTGATGCTAGACACGGATGAGGGGCTTCCTCAGCATGCGCGCCTCTGGGAACCCCCAGCCCAGATCATGGCTGAAGGAATGGACGCAAAGGCAGGCGCGTCTCTGTGACAGGCTCCGTGCTGCCCCTGCTTTGGTTTGGGGCCACACCCAGTGGGGCTCAGAGGCTGTTTTCTGTGCTCTCAGGGACGTGGTGCCCAGGGGGCCACATGCAGTGCACGGGTTTGGTTGTGTGTGCACAGAATATACCATAATCCGGGGCTGTCTCCCGAAGTCTCCTTCCCACCACCACCATCATCGCCACCACCATCGTGGTCGCCGGCATTAGCAATACTTCAGATCCTGCGCCGCCAGGGTCTCCACTGGGGCGGGTAGCACCTAAGGGTGACAGTGAGGATGGTAGGATGGTGATGCTGATTTCTGTGGTGGTGATGGTGATAATGGTGATGGTGATGGTGATGGTGATAATGGTGATGGTGGTGGTGATGGTGGTGATGATGGTGATGGTGGTGGTGATGGTGGTGATGGCGGCGATGGTGGTGATGATGATGATGGTGATAATGGTGATGGTGATGATGGTGATTCCCCTTCTGAAATAAGACATGCCATCTCATCGGTAAAGAAGGGAACAGCACCAGGCCCAGACAAAAAGTCAGACCCGAACATCTGAAGAATCTGCCATCGGTGCTCATCAATACACTAGCTCGGCTCTTCACACGCTACCTGTCCGAATGCAAGGTGCCCTCCCAATGGAAAACCAGCAGGACAGTTCTACTGTTCAAGAAGGGAGACATTCATGACATCGGCAACTATCGCCCCATCTGCCTGTTGTCTGTCATCTACAAGCTGTTTACACGAGTCATCCTGAACAGGATTAGCAGAACACTAGATGAAGGTCAACCATGCGAGCAAGCAGGTTTCCGAGAAGGATTCAGCACAATCCGACCATATCCACACAGTAACCAAGCTCATTGAGGTTTGTAGGGAGTACAAGATGCCGCTCTGTCTCACGTTCATTGATTTACAGAATGCCTTTGATTCTGTGGAGACTGAAGCAGCTCATCGAAGCCCCTAGTCAAACAGGGTGTTCAAACCCAATACATCAAGATCCTTCGTGAGCTGTATTATGGATTCACCACCAGGATCTCACCATTCTACAAAGAAGTGATCATTGATATCAAAAGAGGGGTTCGACAGGGTGATACCATCTCACCAAAAACTCTTCAGTGCCACCCTCGAGAACATCATGAGACAATTAGAATGGGAAGGAATGGGAGTGAAGATAGATGGTCGGGCAACTACACCACCTCCCGCTTCGCTGATGACATCGTTCTAATAACACCAAACATTAGCCAAGCGGCACAAATGCTGGCTGACTTTGACCGAGAATGTGGAAAGGTAGGTCTACAGCTGAATCTGAAGAAAACTATGTTCATGAGAAATGAACTAGTTCCAGAGGCCCCATTCTCTCTCAATGGAACAAACATCTCTGAATGCAGCAGTTATGTGTACTCTAGGTCGAGAAGTCAACATGATGAATGACCTAAAACCTGAGCTGCGCAGGAGGAAGAGAGCGGCATGGAATGCCTTCAAAGGCATCGAAGAAATAGCTAAAAGGACAAAGAACCTCCGGCTCCGGGCACATCTCTTTGACTCCACCGTTCTCCCTGCATTAACATACGCCTCAGAGACCTGGGCCCTACGAAAGCAGGATGAGAATGCTATTCGGGTCTCCCAGAGAGGCATCGAAAAGAGCTATGCTTGGAATATCACGCCTCACTCAAGTGAGAGAAGGAATCCGGAGTTCTGACCTCCGTCGCTATTCCAGAATCAGGGACGCTGTCTCGTTTGCCAAGGCATCGAAAATCAGATGGGCTGGACATGTAATGCGATTTGGAGACAACCGCTGGACTAGAGCCGTTACCGACTGGATCCCACGGGATGTCAAAAGATCACGTGGCCGCCCACCTACAAGATGGTCAGACTTCCTTGTTAAGACCCTGAAGGAACGGTTTGAGGCTCTTCATATTCCTGAATCAACCAGATGCCATTGGGCTACATTGGCACGTGATAGGTCCAATGGAAATGTTACTGGCGCCGCCGAGCAAATCGATGAGTAACGGATTCAAGTGATCAAGTGATCAAGTGATGATGGTGATGGTGGTGATGATGGTGATGGTGATGATGATGATGGTGATAATGGTGTGGTGGTGGTGATGGGGATGATGATGGTGATGGTGGTGGTGATGGTGATGATGGTGATAATGGTCATGGTGGTGGTGGTGATGATGGTGATGGTGGTGATGGTGGTGGTGATGGTGGTGATGATGGTGATGGTGGTGGTGATGGTGGTGATGATGGTGGTGACGGTGATGATGGTGATGGTGGTGATAATGGTGATGGTGGTGGTGATGGTGGTGATGGTGATGATGGTGGTGGTGATAATGGTGATAGTGGTGGTGATGGTGATGATGGTGATGGTGGTGATGATGGTGATGGTGGGTGATGATGGTGATGGTGATGATGGTGGTGATGGTGATGGTGGTGATGATGGTGATGGTGCTGATGATGGTGATGGTGGTGGTGATGATGGTGATGATGGTGGTGATGGTGATGGTGGTGATGATGGTGATGGTGGTGGTGATGGTGGTGATGATGGTGATGGTGGTAGTGGTGATGGAGGTGATAGTGATGGTTATGGGAAGAGAAGATGATGTCGGCCTTAGCAGTTCTGTAAGAGCGAAGTTGGGTCCTAGCAGTTCCTGTTAGAGCCCTGTTGGGGGCGCTGCTCAGCCCAGACACAGGGTCTGCTCACAGCTCTCTGCCCCACGCAGGGCTGCTCCCTCCAATGCCCATTTTTCAGAGGTGGAGGCTGAGTCTCAGAGCAGTGAGGCCGTGGGGTGTGTGGGTGACCCTCAGGTCGTCCCAGCGCCTGTCGGACCTCTGGCTCCCCTTCACGGTTTCCTCTCAGGCTCTCCTTGGAGAATCTGGGTGAACAGCCTAGCCCCGGGGGACAGTGCTTGCCTCTGCCTCTACACCTCAGCATGGAGCGCCATCTCTCATCTGGGAAGCAAAAAGTGCTATGGTGTCCCCTCCCTGGAGAGAGTTCAGTTGGGAACACAGGGGACCCTCGACAGTGACGCCAGGGGCCAGGGCTCCCAGAAATGCCAGCTGTCCATGGTGCCCAGGCTGGGCCAGCCCTGCAACGCCCCTGCTCAGGCCTCTGGCCAGGAGGGAGGTACCAGCCTTGCAGCATGGAGCTGGGCTGGGGTCTTTCTGAGGGGCCGTGAGTCACTCTGCTTAGAGGAGTCTGGAAACCCCTCCCAGGGTCCGCCTCCAGGCGCTGCTGGTTGCCATGGCGCCGTTGCTAAGCAGGCGGCTGGTTGCCAGGTGCCCCTTGGGCTCCCACTCGGAGGGGGAACCTGTCTGCGGGCCGCAGAGCCCAGTCTGGGGCTAGAGGGAGGCGGTGGGTGTCTGGGCTGCCCATGGGCCCGGCCGCGCTCGCTGGCTCTGGCTTCCACCTTGTCCCCAGATGGGACAGAGAGACTCAGGGGCAGGGCAGTTGGCGACTGACCTCAGGGACCCCTGGGGAGATGTGGCCGGGCTCCCCTGACCCTGGACGTCCTGTGTGTCCTCGCGCCCCATCTTCCCTCCCAGACCTGCCACACAGCCTGGAACATTCTCTCCACCTCCTCCACCCGCACGCTCTGGCTCTAAGTCCTTCCTGTCCCCGTAGTTCTGCTCCCGGCCCCCTCCCTGGTCTCCTCCTGACCTGCCCCCTCCTTTGTGTTTGGTCAGAGGCCGTCCCTGGACCTCACAGCCCCCGTATGCACAGAGGCCAGCTATGCGAGTGGCCGGTGGTGGCTGACTAGTCCAGCGGAAGAAGCTGTGTAGCACTTCGGTCTCCTTTCCTTGACCTCCAGGCCAGGAGCAGGTGATGTCTCCGGGCCGCAGGCGCCGTCACCCCTTTGATGGAGGGACCATAAGGCCATGAAGTGAATAGCCCTGAGGTTGCTGCGCTCGCCCCACTCACCCCTGTGCTCAGCCGCTGTTGCTCCGCCACCCCTGCTGCCTTTTGGGGCTCACTTGGGGAGGGAGCTTTCACCACATCCTCACCTCGCCCCTGACACCCACCTTCCTCCTCTAGCCAGCCTGCCCTGATGATGCCCCTGGGTTCTGCACTCAGGAATTACTCTGGCGGTGCTCAGGGGACCAGACGCCAGGGAATGGACCTGGTTGGCCCTGTCCAAGCAAACATCCTACTGGCCCCCGGGGACAGAGACTTAACATGCCCCCAATAGCACCTTCACTCTCCTCCACCCTGTCTGAACCGACTTTTCTCTGTCCTGCCCAGGTCTCAGACAGGGACCCCAGAAAAAGACCAGGTGTGCCCCCTCCTCACCCCACCTCCACGCCCTCCCGCTCTGGTCCCCTCCCTGCACCACATTCCCTCCATCCATCGGCACTGCCCATGGTTTTCCCTTTAAAGCGCATGGCGTGAGGTTGGGGCAGGGGAGTGGGCAGGCCAAGCTTTCCTGGCAAGCGGGAGCCCCGGTTCCATCCTTGGCACTGTTTCCCGAGCACCAAGCTGGGAGCAAACCCCGAGCATGGCAAGTGTGCCCCAACTAAAACACAAACACAACAAACACACGCCTGGATCCGGAGCTCTTCTCACCCTCGGCCGCGCCCTGCCCGGCCTGTTGCCGTGCTTCCTCCCTGGGCTCCCAGCTCAGCCCACTCTGCCCACGGCACGGTGTCCTCTGCAGGAACGGGGCTGGACAGAGACTACGGCCCTCGTCCCTCGCTCCATGACAATGGCCTCACTAGGGCATTCCCTGGCCAGTGGCCATCAGGAAGGGACGAGCGGGCGTCTGTGAGGTGCACAGCTGGGACAAAAGGCAAGTACGGGAGTGACTGCAGGCCTTTGTTGGTACCTGCTGCCCGCCCTAACCTGCCCCTTAAACCTCAGGCTGCCTCGGAAGGTGCCCGTCTGCCCATTCTATGAGATGTGAGGAAGGAGTGTGTGGGCCGGGACGGCCTAATCTGCCAGCCGCCTGCCGGCTTCCTCCAGCGACGCTCTCTAGGGGTTCTAGAGTAGTTGCCACGGCTGTCCACACTGACCTGCGGGCAGCTTCTCTCCCTCGGAGACGGGCATGATTTTTTGCGGCTGTCACCTTCCCGCCGACTTCCTTTTCAGCTGTCGGGTGGAAGTTCCACAAAGAAAAGGGAAGTGGCGTGTTTGGGGCTGAGCGCAGCATTCTGGGCTTGTGTGGCGGGTGGTCACAAAGGCTGGCCCAGAGTGCCGTGGCCGGGCCCTCACTGCACCCCTGATCCCCCTGCCTTCTCCCGCCCTGTCTTTAGCTCTCTTGGGCTGCTCAGGCTGTGGCACGGATGCTCCACCAAGGTGGCTCCTCGCCTAGGGCCTGGACCACCGTCGTTAGGAAATGACAGTTCTGCCCCCTCGGTCTGAGAGCCCTATCAGGACAGCCACTCACCCAGAACCAGCCTCCGTTTTCCTAGAACCCTGGTCACTGCAGGGGTGGCCCCAAATTCAAAAAAAACTCTACCCTAAGTCCCTGTGCCCAACCTGGCACTGGCAGGGCCGATTCAAAAATGCAGATTGGGGGCCGGTGTGGTAGTCCAGTGGGTAGGGCATTTGCCGATCCCCATTCCATATGGTCCCCTGAGCACTGTCAGGAGTAATTCCTGAGTGCAGAGCCGAGTGGAACCCCTGAGCACCGCTTGGGTGACCAAGAAAGAAAAACAAATGGAGATTGTCAGGACCCTCATCCCGCCTCCCCAGTCTCTGAGAAAGCAGCTTTGAGCCTTGTTGGCTGCTACCTCTGAGGCGTCCGCCACTGGCCCTGAGCTGTGGCCACCCACTGAGCAGAAGGGGAAACGAGGCCCAGGCTGGTAGAGTCCTCTCCTGAATTGTTCACATGTGCCATTTTTCATTGCTCTCACTAGGGTCCCCAAACCAGCCCTACCGTGTTTCTCTTGGGACCCTGAGCCTGGAGTGGGGGGCGGGGGCTTCTTTCTTTCATTTTCAGAAGGTAGCGCATGTGGGGTCTTAATCACACCTGCAGAGGCCGGGCAGTTGCAGGTCGGGGGTGTGTGTGTGTGTGTGTGTGTGTGTGTGTGTGTGTGTGTACACAGCCTTGAAGCTAGTCTTAGCAGGTCGGAGTGTGTCCGTGCATGCTAGTGTGTGTGTGTGTGTGTGTGTGTGTGTGTGTACAGCCTTGAGCTAGTCTTAGCAGGTCGGGGGTGTCCGTGCATGCTTTGTGTGTGTGTGTGTGTGTGTGTGTGTGTGTGTGTGTGTATGCGCCCAAGACATATGGCTTAGGGCTAGTTTTAGCCAGTCGTAGTGTTGGGGCCCCTTTTTGCAGGCCCTGTCCATGGTCTGTCTTTCCTCCCGGGCCTGAGAGCCGAATACTGCTGGAGTCCTGGGCTAGGCTGGGCACAGCCGCCAAGGAGGATCGACAGGAAGTGGCGGCGTGAGGTCAGGTCAGAGCGTGGACAAGGCGGGAGGTCAGTGTCACCTAGACACAGTGGGAGGTCAGTGTCTGGACCCTGGTCCCAGCTCTGTTCCTTTTATTTCTTACTGGGCCAGTGCCCCGTCCACTGAACCCCGACTCCGCTGCTGAGATCGCTGCGGCGAGGCGTGAACACGATGGCCTCTCCCCGACGGAGACCCCAACTGTGTCTGGGCAGGGCCCGGCCCCGCTGCCCGTCTGCCCGCCCCGCCCAGGCGCTGGGAAATGCCAGGCTGAGCCCGCCAGACACCCCCGCCCCCCAGCACGACTATTTTTACATTCTCTCACTTTTTGTGCATTGTTTCCTGACTCTCCAAACAATCCTCCAGCCAGTGGGTGGTGGGGGGGACTCTCAGAATAGCCCACCCCCAAACAATCCTCCAGCCAGCGGAGGGGGTGACCTCTGCACTGCCCACCCCCAGCAATTGTTTTGGGGAGATGGAAAAAAAGTAAAGGTTGGGACGGAGGAAAAACAATCCATGGAGTCATTGTCTGCAGCTGTGGATGTCCCCGGGTGAGAGGAGACATTCCACCCATTGTCCTGCAGAGGGGCTCAGGGACCCCAGGACCCGCCTGCCTGCATCCGGCCCTTGGGACTGGGTTTTGTCTGGATATCGTGCAGGAAATACCACCCTGGGCAGAGCCTTTCCCAGCAGCTCCCAGCCGCTCCCACTCATCCCGCTGCCCCTCTGGGTCCAGCAGCTCGCCACCTCACCAGCCCGGGCTGTGCCCACCCTGAGGCCAGTGCTGACCACTCAGTTGATGGGGCACCGCCTGGCCTGAACTCTCAGCCGTATTTGGTTCTGTTCGTTCTTTATCTTTTGGGACGCTGGGGATAGATTCCAACATCAGGCATCTGGAGGCATGTGGTCAGCGCCAGGGCCGTCCCCAGCGGCACCAGCTTATTTGAGGTGTGGTCGTGACACCCTGTAGTTCCCCCACCAAACATTTCAGGGCCTGGGATAGGCTCCAGAACCACATAGGAGGCCCCCAACACCGCCTGGTATGACCTCCTCCAAAAAAAAAAAAGCGATTCATTTTTTCTCTATATTCCCACAGGCGCAATCCCCACCCTGTTCTCTGCTGAGTGTTGCATCAGCCCTCGAAGCCCAAAGAGCTGGTTCCCACTTATTGATAAACACCCAGAAATGTCCCGGGATGGGGGCCAGCCGCCAGGATCTGTCCCCAAACGTCAGCGCGAGCACCCTGCCTCCCTGGCTTGGTCAGTGCGGCCTGGTCAGCCCGGTGGGTGTGTGAGGTCCCTCCCCCATGGTGGTGTTGGGCAATGTTTGAGACTCTGGTTTCACAACTGAGGGTGGGACCCTAGCGAGAGGTCGGGCTTAGGTGTTCTATCACGCCTCAGTGCTGGGCCCCTGCAACAGAGCAGGAGCTGCGGAATTGACGGGCGCAGGCTGAGATTCCTGCACAGGCCTTCGGAGCTGCCCAGGGCCTTGAGCAGGGGAGGAGGGGGATGTTGAACACAAAGGGGGCTTAGTGAGCGCTGGTGAGTTCTGGGCTGCAGAGAAGGCTCTGGCTCCATTAGTGATGTCTGCCCTGGGCCGGGGTTTGGGTAGAGGCCCCTGCTTCTGTGATGTCCCGGGATGGTGAGGTTGGACCAGGTTGTCTCACCCTCAGACGCCAGAGCTGGGTAGGAGGTCAGGAAAGGTCAAGGTGGGCCCCCCCAGAGGCTCTGGGCATCCATAGCTGCTGTTTGTTTTGTTTTTTCGCATTTGGGCTACACCCAGCAGTGCTCAGGGCTTACTCCTGAAGCTCTGCACTGGTGGCACTTGGGAGACCCTATGGGATGCCAGGGATCGAGCCCCGAGTCGAGTAGGCAGGGCCAGCGCCCCTCCTGAGCTGTTGCTCAACCCCAGGGTGCTGCTTCTATAACGGAGCCTCCAACTGAGGCTTGAACGAAACATCCCCCGACCCAGGCTGCTTCCTCCTGTTCTGCGCCGACCGGAGGAAGGGTGTCTGGGCGGGGACACATGTTTGAGTGCCTGTGAGGGCCTTAGCATGCCAAGGCAGGGGCAAGGGCGGGGTAGGCACCGGCTGGGTGTGGCGAGGGTGGCTTCGCTCTGGCCCCGGCCCTACACCTCCGGTTGCACCAGGTTCCCGCAGGTTGTCGCAAGGTTCTTTGACTTCAGCTTCCTCCTGGGCAGGTTTGGGGTCTGGGCTCACTCTGCACCCTGCCATGTTTTCTCTGAAGCTTGGTGGGGCGCCAGTGATACACAACCTGGAGGGCGATTGCCTCCCTTAGGGTTCCCGAGCAACTCCTAAGTGCGGAGCTGGGAGTAAACCCTGAGCATTGCTGGGTGTGGCCTGATAAGCCAAAACAAAACAAAGCAAAAAACCCAGAAGCTAGGTGGGATGTGTGAGGCTGCGGAGTCTTATCAGAGGCGCAGACCTGGGTGCTGGGGAGCGGGACTGGATACACTGTTGCCATCCTGGATGAGGACTGGAGGGGGCAGGTGGATCCTTGGTCCCTGTCGTGTCCATGTCACAGTGACCAGGACAGAGAGTTCGGTCAGGGAGAGTCTTAGAGGGTTGCCCCGGACCCTAACGGACACCCCCTGCAGCTCTGTCCACTGATGCCCAGACCAGAGCTGCTTTCTGGCCCCAGTCCCGTGGAGCTCTCCAGGACTGGGGAGCCCCTCAAGCATCTCTGTGACTGGGCCCCACCTGCCCCTCCCCCCCTCTCCTCCTCTTCCGCCTTCCTTTCTCCCTCCCTCCCTCCCTGCCTCCATGTCGGACCCAGCCCTGGGCTTCACACACAGGCCAGCACTAGAAGACTGCAGCGCTCTCAGGGTTGACCTGTCCTTTTCATGAGACACTGAGAGCCAGGAGGGCAGGTGTACAACCAGGATAAGCGACGCCCCCCCACCCCCTGAAGGGCCCATCTTATGGGTCTCTAGTGACCAGCCCAGGCATGATAGTACCATGGGTTCTCTAGTGACCAGCCCAGCATGATAGTACCATGGATCTCTAGTGATCAGCCCAGGCATGATAGTACCATGGGTCTCTAGTGACCAGCCCAGGCATGATAGTACCATGGGTCTCTAGTGACCAGCCCAGGCATGATAGTACCATGGGTAGGACACTTGTCTTGCATGTGGCCAAGGCAGGTTTGATTGCTGGGCACCCATATGGTCCCTAAGAACCACGTGACTGGTCCCTGAGTGCAGTCAGGAGTAAGCTCTGAGCACAGCCGGGTGTGGCCTCGCTACTAAAACAAACAAAAATTCTGGTGCCTAGTGCTTGGCACCCAGCAGCCCGGGTCTCACCTGCTGGTACGGGTGGTCCCCCCCCGCCACGCCTCTCCCTCTGCAGGTGCCTCGGTGGGCTCTCACCTGCCCGCTTCCTGTCGCGCGACACCTCTTCCAGGAAGCCTTTGTAGTGGCAGAGTTACCTAGCACCCACTTGCCTGATTGACCATGACCCCTTGGGAAATAGATGCAGGGGAGCGCCGAGAGGCAGGGGGCAGGGGTGTACCCACGCTGCGTTGTTCTGACACATGCGTGCGCCAAGTTTGCTAACTCACACGCACTTACCCATACACCAGACACAACACACACATACCCATGCATATACCTCAGGCATGCACACACCCACACACCCATCCATGCACACGCCTCGCACCTATGTGTGCTCACTCATATGCCCACAGCCACCCACATACCCACCATGCATGCACACACCCACCCAGGCTACACGCACGCACACTCTCACGCTCATGCACACACCTACACATGCACACATGCTCCCACACATGTGTGTACACAGTGCACGCTTGCTGGCTAGGCTGCCAGGGCCTCATCACGTGACTGTGCAGAGCCCATGCTGGCGTTCTAGCGGTGAGTCCGTTGTCCCCTTTGGCACCTGCCCACCGGTCCCGGGCCGTTTTAGAATGTTTGCAGTGGAAGATGCAATGCTCCCAAGGCAGGATGTAGCTCCAGCTGCCACGGGAGGGCTTTGCCTGTAGGCGCTGGTTTAGTGTCTCGGTGATCCTGCAGCGAAGGGGGTGCGGCCCGCTTCCTACCCCTCCCCCCCCCCCCGCCCCACTCCTAGCTCCCAACCTGCTGGACTTCTGGCCTGCTGTCTGGAGAGGACCAGGCCGGATGGGGCCAAAGCAAAAGGGGCCGGAGCAGAGAAGCTGATGAGAGGCTCGGGGGAAAGGACTTTGGGTGCTGACCACGTCCTCGGTCTCTCGGGACCAGCAGACTCTGGGCCGTCCTGTGCTGCATCTGACAGGCTGCCCGTCTCTGGCCCTCAGCACCCTAGGCCCTCTGCCTGTGATGAGGCCTGGGAATGTTTGAATTGTCGGGACAGAGACAGACCCGCGAGGGGGCCAGGGGTTGCTACTGGTGACCCCTGACATGGGCCCAGCGCCCTGTTTCTGACAGGTCACCCGTTGCTGCCCAGCAGACGTAGCTGTGGGCATTCTGGGCAGCGCCCTGCTCTCCCTCCCGAGGCCCTGCTTTGGGTGCCCTTGCCTGCTGGCTGGTCTTCAGGCTCTTTACCTGCTAACATAGTGCACAGGTTGGACTGTCCGTGGTTGAGTCCTCCTCGCTGCCTGGGACCCGCCCCCCAAGTGGCATTCCCTCCACTCTAGCTCTTGGTCCCAGAGGACCCTCATGGTCTCTGGGGTCCACATGGGGGGGGCGCCTGGAGTTCTGTGGTTGGAGCCTTGTCGCCTCCCGCTTGTACATCACCTGCTCTCGCCTCTCCCTGGGGACACGCTCCCGAGAACAGGGGCAGACCTGTCTCCTCCGCCGCCAAGGAGGGAGACTGGGCTGATTTATAACCTCTCCTGTCCCAGAATAGCGACAACAAACATGCATTTGTGTACACCAAATCACTTTGGGTTGACAAGTAACAAGTTCCTTGCAGAAATTTGAAAGGAACAGAAGTAAAAAGTGACTTCCTCTAAGAATTCGCCTCCAGGGCAAAATTTATAACCCAAATGAGCAGTGACAGATTTTCTAGTATGGGAGCACTGGCAGCCCCCGGTAAGAAGGTGAGCAGCACTGGCCTTGTGGACGGAGTCCTCCGCTATGGATGTTCTACCTAAGGTGTAAGATGGCTGCAGAACATCCAGCCATCGCGTTTGCCTCCCATCAGTTGGAGGACGGAATGGCAACATAGAATCACTTCCTGTCCTGTTCTCATTCCTCCAGGGCACTTCCATCATGGACATACTGTATCCGTGGTATTAGCTACAGCTTAGCCAATGACCTGAAGCAACAAGCAAAACTGGAAAATAAGCAGCTTGGTTCAGAGCAAACCCTGTTGCATAATCTGGGTATCAGTTTCTAACGTGAAAGAAGAGATAAGATTCAGGAGCAGTGGTTAGGGCCACACTGAGCTGTGCTCAGGACTCACTTCTGGCTCTGCACTAGGGTCACCCCTGGGGTGCTCAGGGGACCCTAATGGGATGCCAGGGATGGAACCCGGTCAGCTGGGGCAAGGCACGCCTGCCTGCCTCCCTATTGCCTTGCCCCTCACTCTTTTTTCTAAGCTTGTAGTGGACTATTATTATATGGGAATATTATATGTTCTTGAATGTAACCAAGAATGAAATTAATTTTATGTCCCTCCCGTAGTCGAGTCCCAGGTCTGTGAGCCCTTCTCAGGTCGTGAAACACTTCCTGTAGCATTTTCTGCATGCTTGTTCTCGGCTGTGATAATCTGTAATTAGCTCTTGGTGTCTGATTCTGAGGTTGAATTTGGATGCTCCATGGAGATTTATTCTTTGAGGTGAGAGTCCCAAAGCTTTGAATGTACGGGGGTGAAGATTTGGAGCTTGTTGGGCCCTTGATCCCCTAAACCCTGGTCCCTGAGGGCCGGGGCGCTGCCCACCCTGGGGTGCTGTTGTCATTGGTTATGAGCACAAAGCAGTAACCGGGTGTCAGTACTGGGCTTGGGGTGCCTCTGCTTCCATTTTCACGGGGGTGGGGGGGTGGGGACCTCTTGCTGCTGTGTTTTCGCCCCTGTTGTGCCCTGGCCTTGGCCCCCAGCTGGCTCAGCTTTCACCATATGCTCTGTCAGGTCACCCTGGCCACTGTGAAAGCTGCTCCCAGCTATCTGGTTGCCTCCTATCGAGGGTTTGCCGGGCACCTCCCCTCCCCAGGGAAAGGCTTCTCCCTCCCGAGAGTGGGCCTCCCGGGTTCCAGGGCCTGGATGGCGGCCCTCAGGCATCCTGTGGGCAGCTGTGTCCTGGCTTCCTCAGTGGTGAGGTAGGGGTTGGGGGGCTGGGACCCCGACTCCAGCATGTGCCTGGTTCTCCCCAGCTCTGTGGAGTCCCCTTGCAGCCCTGCCCCTCATCTCCCGCCTGTGGGGTTAGATCGCAAGGCACCAGACCTTCTCCCAGAGGTAAGGGTGGGGTATCCCAGAGCAGGAGTGAGAAGAAAAAGCCGCGTCCGCAGATTCTCAGTGGGGCTCGAGTTGCTCCCTCTTCTCCTCCTCCTCTTCCTCCTCTTCTTTCCTCTCCTCCTCTTCCTCCTCCTCCTCCTCCTCCCTCCTCCTCCTCCCTCCTCCTCTTAATCTTTTTCCCACCCCTCCTCTTCCTCCTCCTTTCCCAGAACTGTACCAACACCTGGACCCTCACCAATCCCATATTCCACTGGTCGCCTTCCCGGCACTCCCCCCTGCATGCGGCAAAATCGGCTCTGAGCTGGCCACGGGGTGGGGGGGGCTTGGGCTGCTCCTAAGCAGTGTGGCACCTGCATCTCACGGAGTGTTGGGGGATGGAGGGACGCGCTCCATGTTTAGGCCCTCCTCTATGGAGTCCTAGCTGGTCGTGAGTTAGGTCACCTGTGCCCGTGGGGCTATTGTGGGAATGGGCAGAGAAGAGCTGAGACCCGTGGCACAAGAACAGAGATCCAGGGAACAGCACGGCGCCCCAACTGAGTGGACAAGCGTCCGCCTGGCAGGAGCTGGGAAGGGCCGGGCGCTCCGCTGGCCTCGTGATGTTCGACATCACCCACCGTCCTGGCGTTCTTTCTGCCCATCACAGAGTTCTTGGGGGCTGGTAGGGACGGGGGGTGGGGTGGGGGCAGGTAGCAGCATTTGCCTGGGCTCAGGCCGTGGGCATTGGCAGCGGCTTGGCAGGAGAGCAGCAGGAAGTGTCGTGGGAGCGCCGGTCTCCCCAGTGATGGCGCTGCCAGGCTGCACCATAGTTCCTGCCCCGTTAGTGACAGTCGGGGGCATCTGGCACCAGCCCACAGAGCCGTGACCCTCTCCGGCCAGGGTCGCTCGGCCCTCTGTCCCCAACGTGACGTCAGCTCCCTGTCTCGGTGTCCGGCCCCCGGAAGCAAATGTCGCACATTGTTCAAGGGCGAGTTCCTGAGTCTGAGGGGCTAAGTGGAGGGGACGCAGAGGAAGGGAATCCCGAGCTGAACCCGGGCACATCGCCGAGCGCCGTGGAAAAGCCTCGGTTTCCTAACTGCCAACCTAGCCCCGTTTCCAGGCCAGGGCCTGCGGGCTGAGAGATTTTCTGCTGGCAACTGGCCAGGCCCTGGCCTGCACCCCCAGGGAAAGACCTGAAATGGGCACAGGGACTTGGGCGTGTGTGTGGCTGCAGGAAGCAGCTGAGGAGCCTGGCCCTGCTAATCTGCTCTTCCCAGCTGGCTTTTGTTTGGGATCCTCCAGGCAGTGCCCAGATGCCTAGTGACCTCTCCAGGCTCTTGCCAGCAGGTGGGCTATTATGTGAGGGGCGCAAAGCAGTATGAGGCTGTCCCAGCCCCCGCCGTGCTCAGGGGACCCCTCTAGGCTGCTTCACCGGACGGCAACCACATGCCTTGGGATCAGACGTGAGCCCCAGCTCCCTCAAATTCTTCTGTGGCCCTCTCCCTGTTTCTGCCTGCCGCCTTGGCTTACTGAGTGTTGCATGGGATGGACAGCTGAGGAGCGCGGGAGCCTTGCCAAACTCACTCCCGCCCCATAGCCCCCACACCCGGTTGTTCCCAGAGCGTGGACGGCTCAGCACCTCCACGGTTCAAACCCTCTTCCCCGCTTTCCAGCCCAGTGTCATGCTGGCCACCTGCCTAGGGTTTGGAGGGGACTGTAAGGGTCCTTCTGTCCTTTTCTGGCTTTAAAACCATCCATCCTCTCAAAGTAGGAGAATCAGGATGTCCAGGGGAGGAGCCAGGCTGCCACAGGGGCATGGTGTGGACTTACTGTGGAGGAAGGGCCTGGGAGACATGTGTCTGTCCAGTGCTCAGATGGGGTCATCCTGCGACACCTTGGCCGCTGGTGCCAGAAGAGTTGGGAGCAGGAGGGTTGTCAGAGGCCCGCCCCGCTGCTCGCCGCCTGCTGCCAGCCCAGAGTTCCTGGTCCTGTTTGCAGCCCCTGGTGGCCTTCCCAGACCCATTGTCCCCGCATAATAGAAGGGATCTTTGAGGAAAGTGGGCTTGGGAAACCCCATCTAGCCACCTCACTGGCTCCTGGTTTCCTTAGGCATGGCGGTGGTGCCCTTGCGGCCTCCTGTCCTGTCCTGCCTGGGGAGGCCCCACCTCGCCAGGGCTCGTCCCTCCCACAGCTGCCATGATCTCCACTCTGTTTTTTTAGTGAACATGTTCTTGTTGTGAAGCTATTGTTTAGGAGCCGAGCAATAAGTATAGTGGCTTGTGTTTGCCTTGAATACGGCCAGCCCAGCTTCAGTACTCCCATATGGGACTCCTGAGACCGCCAGGAGTAATTCCTGAGTGCAGAGCCTCGAGGAACCCCTGAGCACACCGTGTGACCTAAAAGTACAAAAATAAAAAAAATATATCACTGATCACTTGATATATATATTTACCATAGCTCAAGTAAGCTACCCGTGTCGCATTTGATATGCCATACCAGTAACAGTTATAGACCTCGCCCTTTGACCTAACATATAATATATATATATGGTTTGAGGCTCCCTTTATGTTCCTGGAGCAGCAGGTGCCCTTTGGGCTCTACTAGCATGAGACAGGATATATATGGAGATGTTACTGGTGCCCGCCATACAAATCGATGATGAACGAAAAGACAGTGATGCAGTGATATATATATAATATTTAATATCTATAATATAGATATATATTGTTTCAGAGGTATGAATGGGGTAGTGATGATCCCCCTCGAGCCTCAGGGGTGGAGCTCTGTATGCTGTGGGAACCGCGGCCAGGTCTGAGCCTTTTGGTGGGGTGTCCAAGGTGGGTAGTGATTGTGTCCCCGCTTTAGTCTCACTCTGGGCCCTGGTCCTTGGTTCCTCATGTTGTGTAGAGTGCTGGCTGGGCTGCCCTCCCCCACCCTCTCCTCCCCGAAGTAGCGAGGCATGGCCACTCACCTCTCCCTCCGCTCTCTCCAGGTGCCCTGCACCAGATCCGCCAGAATGGGGGCTGACTCGTGGAGAAGGGCCTCACAGGAGAACGCCAGGTGAGCTGCCGTGGGGGCTGCGGGGTTCTGAGGGACGAAGGTGACGCACTGCCCGCTACAGCTGCCTTTGCCCTCCTCCAGCTAGCTCCCTGCAGGCCTAGGGGCCTGACTGCCCGGCGGGCCACAGCCCTGGTGCCCCCCCAACCCCCTGCCGATATTTTTGCAAAGCGCGCAATTCCTAGTGTCGTCATACCCTCCCTCCCTCCCTCCCTCCCTGCCTGCCTGCCAAGCTCCCTGCCTCCCACCCCCAAATCTTCCCCTTCCTACATGGTAACCGCTAGATATGGTCTGCCCATTCCTCCCTAATGTGATGACTGTGCCAGGGAGCTTTTGTGTGTGGGGTCTTTGCCTCCCCACTCCTAGGCCTTGGAGATTTGTTTCCTCAGAGCCTCTGTGACCCTTTCTTTCCTGTTCATGGCTTGTATCATATTCCATGGCACCCCCCTGGACCACCTTGGCCCCTCTGTGCTCCTCAGGGCGTATCTGTCTCCTCTCCCAGCCTTGGCTAACAGCATCTTCCAGAGCCTGTTCTTGGGTCCCTTGGGTCGGACACGTGTAGCCTCATTTCTGGATACTCCTGAGACCAATTTCTGCTTGATGTTTTATTTTCATTTTTGTTTTTTTGTTACACTCTGAGGTGCTTCAGGGCTTACTCCTTCTCTATGCTCAGGGATCACCCCTGGTGCTTCAGAGACCATCCGCGGTTCCAGGGATTGAGCCTGGCTGGCCACAGGCAGGTCCTGAGCCCTCCCTCCTGTCCAACTCCAACTCGAGGCTGGCTCTTTTAAGACTCAAAGTCCTTCTTGACAGCAGAGCAGTTGGAATCTCCCTTCTAGCTCTCCCGCAGGCTCCACCACATGCACTGGATAAAATGAAAAGAACAGCGACCAGACAGTGCCGGAGCGGGCTAGGGCCGATAGTGCAGAGGGCTGAAGCGTTTGCCCAGGACTCACCCAGGCCTCATCTGGCCTCACCGTGGTCCCGGAGCTCATCGGGAGAGGCAGGTGTGTGATAGGTATCACCCTCATGGTTGCTTTGATTTCCCAGTGATCTCAGCACAGAGCCAGAGGCCCTGAGCTCTGTTGGGTGTGACCCCCCCACAACCAACACTCCCCAACCCAAACAGTACAGATTTCCCAAGAGAAGGAGAGGGAGCCGGAGCGATAGCCTCAGCGGGTAGGGCGTTGGCTCAGCATGCGCCGACCCGGTTTTACCCCAGGTATCCGATATGGTTCCCCTAGCACCGCCCAGACTAACTCCTTAGTGCAGAGCCAGAGTAACCCTGAGCATTGCTAGTGTGACCAAAAAACAAGAGGGAGGGGAGGTTTGGGGTAAGCCCTTGTGGCCCTCTGCCCCTAGTCTGCAGCAGGAGGGCTCTTGCCCTCAGGCCTTCACCCTGCCTGTGGGCCTCCGCCCACCTGCACCAAGTCTGCCCCAGTGTCACCTGCCGCGCCTGTCCCCGTCTGCTCTTCCCGACTGCTTCGGTTCCTTTGTTGTCTTCCGAACTTCCCGCTAGAAACAACAGGATTTCACTGTTTGTCTGCCTGTGTCTGTGTCTCTCTCCCTTCCCGGCCAGCCTCGGGAATGCGGCCCTTAGTTGTCCCCTGCTGTGACCCCGGCCTGCCCCAGTGCCCAGAGATTCCGCAGGGGCCCAGTCCACGCCGCTGAACCCAGGCGTGGGATGCGCGAGAGTCCCAGGAAGGAGTCAGGAGCTTGTGGGGGGGCGAGGGCTAGGGCAGGAGAGGGTCCACAGTGCCTTCTTTTTTTTTTTTTTTTTGCTTTTTGGGTCACACGCGGCAATGCTCAGGGGTTACTCCTGGCTCTGTACTCAGGAATTACTCCTGGCGGTGCTTGGGGACCATATACCGGACTGAACCTGGCCCGCATGAGTTGGCTGACGCAAGGCAACGCCCTACCCAAAGCCTATCCCGCCCCCACAAGCCTTCTTTGTCTTGTCATTTACCCTGTGAAATCACCGAGAGTCGGGCAGGGCTGAGCCCCAGGACATCCGGGCCCTTTTTCTGCTCCCGGAGCCCCTGCGGCCCCACACCCCGCTCCTTCCCTTCCCTATGAAGGCGGAACGGCTTTTGCTGCTAGTGGCCCTGGGGCCAGAGGTCCCCATTTCCCTCTCTGTGCCTCCCGCCCCCACCTCCCACCTGTGTGCCTCCTGGCCCCCCTCCCACCTGTGCCTCAGCCCCCTCCCCTGTGTGCCTCACCACCCCTATCTCCCGCCTGTGCCTGCCATTTCTCCCCTCTCTGTGCCTCCTCCCGGTCCCATCTCCCACCTATGTCCCTCCCCGCCCCATCTCCCGCCTCTCAGCCTCCTGGCCCCCATCTCCCGCCTCTGTGCCTCCCGGCCCCATCTCCCCCCGTGCCTCCCGCCCCCACCTTTCTCCCAGCACTGCAGGGAGACCGTAGAGCCCCACCCAGCCTTTGATAGGACTAACTTCCAGGCCAGAGAAGGTTTTTTCCCCCAGTTTGAAAGCAGTTGTTTATTAGCTGACCTGATTACACTCATCCTAGCGTGACAGTATAAAGAAGTTGGAACGTCCACATCTCCAGAGGGGAGTTGCGGGCGACACACGTGCGGCACCGCGTGTGCTCGGCAACCAACACACGCGCACAGGCAGCCCCTGGGCTCGCAGCGGTCGCAGGCCAGAACCCTTGGGGGTGGGCGGCCGAGCCCTTCCCTGCAGGCTGCCTCCAGGTCCTTCCCCAGGGTGTGCTGGGACTATAGAGTCCGGACACTGCAGGATGGCCTGGGTCCCTTGGTCCCGGCTGTCCAGCGTGCAGGCAGTGCGGGATGTGGCTGTTGGGCACGCCATTGGGGCACGACCTCTCTTTCTCTCTCTCTCTCTCTCTCTCTCACCCTGTGAGAGCACCCCCAGCCTGTCCTGGGGTCTGAGTCAGCCCTGGGATCTGCCACAGACAGGACAAAGTGAGGATGAAGGTCTGGCCTCCGAGCTTTCTGCTGGCTGGGCAGGGCCTCTCTGCTGCTCACTGGCATGACGGTGTCTGAACCCCATTTTCCTGGCGCTGGGGGACGGCCTTTCCCCTGGGGAGCCAGAGGACGTGCTGGCCGAGGCCACAGGCAGGAAGCAGGTGTGGATGGTGTGACCCTCAGGGCCCCTGCTGCTCGTCCCAGTGTCTACCCCCCTCAGGCGCCCTGCATTGTCTTTGTTTGGGGTCACACTTGGCAGTGCTCAGGGCTTCATCCTGACGGAGTGCCTGGGGACCATCAGCAGTTCCAAGGCTTGAAGCCAGGTCAGCCGTGGGCCCTAACCCCCCTGAGCCGTCTCTGTGGCTCCCTTTGTTGTCTTCCATGCCCCCACAGCTGCACTCATGCTCGCCTCCTCGGGCTTGCCTTTCTCCAGACCCTGTTCTCGAACATCGAAGACATCTTGGAGGTGCATAAGAACTTCCTGGCGGCCCTGGAGCACTGCCCGCAGCCGGAGCCCTCAGTCTCAGCACGAGCTGGGCAATGTCTTCCTGAAGTTCTGTGAGTGCAGACGCCTGGTGCCGGCCATTGCGCTCTCTCTGGGCCTCACGACAGCTTCTGCTGCCCTGGCCAGGGCTGTGAGGGCAGCGGGTATCCGTGGTCGTGAGGGCCAGACTTGACCCTTCCCGGCCCAGCCACCGAGCTCTGACTTCACCGAGCCCCTGCTGGGCTGTTACTTGTGTGTGCTCTGGGTACCCTGGTGAGACGTGTGTCTTACCCCTCCATAAAGTGGGTCCACTCGCACCGCAGTCACGGCCTAAGCCCGGTCCTGGGGAGCTGCACGGCGCCGCACAGCAGAGGTGGCGGGGCTGCAACCTGGACAGGAAGGCAGTGATGCAGCCGCCCATGCCGTGCCCTCGAGAGGCCCCCGTCACTGGGCGTCTGTACCCAGGCCCCTCTGATGGCCGGACAGTCAGGCTGGGCTGATGACTCCTTCCCGAGCTCATTGGAGCCCTGGAGGAGGAAACGACTTCTCAGTGTGTGATTTGGGGTTTTAAATTGAAAATGATCTTTTTTTATTTAAGACTGTACCACCTCCGCCATGAGCCGGGAGCTGCACAGAGACTCTCAGATTAGTTCTGGGTGTGTGTGTGTGTATGTGTGTGTGTGTGTGTTATTTGTGTATTAGAGACCCATGCTTGGGTCTGAGTGTATATATGTGTGTATGTGTGTATGTGCGTAGTGTGTGTGTGTCTGAGGTTTTTTGTGTGTGTATTTGTGTGTATTAGGAGACCCATGCATTGGTCTTGTGTGTATATATGTGTGTGTGTGTATGTGTGTGTGTGTGCACGCTGTCTGAGTTTGTGTGTGTGTATATTAGAGACCCATGTAGGGGTCCTGGGTGTATGTGTGTGTTGTGTGTGTGTGTGTGTGTGTGTGTGTGTGCCGGACCCCATATGCAGGGGAACTGGTGTCTGTGTGTTTCGCCCACGGTGTTATAGGCTGTGGTTGTTCCTGTAGTGCCTGCGGAGGGGTGTGCGGGTGCCGCAGCCCTTCCTCCCCTTCAGCTCCCTCAGCACCCCAGCCCACTGCCTGGCTGAGGCACCCTCCTGGGGTGGTCCTGAGCTGGTCTGCACGGCTCTCAGGAAGGGCAGCGGTGGGAGCGGCTGCCCCTCTGTGGCTGTGGGGAGCCTCTCCGCTCGGTGCCCCAAGCCCAGCCGCCAGCTGCCATCACACACTAGTGCTTGGTGTACGCTTTCTCTGGACTCCTCTCAAAGTGCTCGTGTAATGTGGAACCATTGAAACCTCAGCCTTGAGGAGTGGCCGCTACAGAAGTGGCGCCGAGGCCCAGAGAGTCAGTGATGGAGCCAGTGCTTAGCCAGGATCCAGAGGTGGCAGTTTGGCTTCAGAGTCCGGGCTCTGTAATCATCTCTGAAGTCTCTGTTAAGCTCCTGCTGATGCCAGGCGGGAGGTTGATCTAAAGAAAGTGCCCGGGGGCTGGAGCCGCTAGTCCAGTGGGTAGGGCGTTTGCCTTGCATATGGCCGCCCGTGCTGGCTCGGCTTCAATCCCCGGCATCCCATATGGTCCCCCCGAAGCACCACCTGATCACTTGATCACGTGAATCCCGTTAGTCATCGATTTGCTCTAGTGGGCCAGTAACATTTCCATTGACCCTAGCACGTGCCAATGTAGCCTAAATGGCATCTGGTTGATTCAGGAATAGAAGAGCCTCAAACCGTTCCCTTCAGGGTCTTTACAAAGAAGTCTGACCATCTTGTAGTGGGCGCCACGTGATCTTTTGACATCCCGTGGGATCCAGTCGGTAATGGCTCTAGTACAGCGGTCGTCTCCAAATCGCATTACATGTCCAGCCCATCTGATTTTCAATGCCTTGGCAAATGAGATAGCGTCCCTGATTCTGGAATAGCAACGGAGGTCAGAACTCCGATTCCTTCTCTCACTTGAGTGAGGTGTGATATTCCAAGCATAGCTCTTTCGATTCCTCTCTGGGAGACCTGAATAGCATTCTCTATCCTGCTTTCGTAGGGCCCAGGTCTCTGAGGCGCTATGTTAATGCAGGAGAATGGTGGAGTCAAAGAGATTGCCCGGAGCCAGAGGTTCTTTGTCCTTTTAGCTATTTGTTTGATGCCTTTGAAGGCATCTCCATGCCGCTCTCTTCCTCCTGCGCAGCTCAGGTTTTAGATCGTTCATCATATTGACTTCTCGACCTAGGTACCCTTGAGCACCACCAGGAGTAATTCTTGAGTGTAGAGCCAGGAGTAACCCCTGAGCATTGCTGGTGTGACCTAAAAGGAAAAAACAAAAAAAAAAAAAAAAAAGAAGAAAAGAAAAAAAAGAAAGTGTCTGAGAAACAGGGAAAGAGCTTAACGGGCAGGCACTGCCCAGGACCACTGGGTTTGTGACGCGTGTGCGCTGTGTGAGTGATGGGCCAGCGTGAACACACGCCCAGACCTGCCCAGACCTGCCCGGTACCTCCGCCTGTGACCTTGGGAGTGGGGACTCTGGCGAGGAGGGAGGCGAGTGCCATGGCTGTGGCTGGAGCAGGCATGGGCCGGGGACTGAGGGGTGCCTTGGGGCGGAAGGTGCCCTTGGGTGCCCCTCTGCACCGGCAAGCACCCTCAGTGGGCACGGGGGTATGCGCTTCTGCACCTCGCCTGCAGCACACACCGTGTGGGCTAGCTCCAGGACAGAGGCGCCGCCTTACCCGCTGCCCCGCCTGCTTGGGTCTCTATTTTATGGAAGCGCTTCATCTCTTCGTCTCAGGTCATCTCTTGCCCTGTCTCCACCTGGCAGCGGGCCCCCTCCTATGCCATAGCCTTACCAGGCCACACGCGCCCACCTTCCCCCACCGCATCTGTGTCCACACAGCTGCCTTTTGGCCTCCCCCTGGCGGCCATGCCCAGTGTGGGCCCTCGGAGGGAATGGAGCATTCGGGACCTCGGCTATCAACCACAGAGTCTCCACTAAACCTGAGATGCAGCTGGGGTGGGCTCACTGCGCCTGCATGACAGACCACTCAGGCTCTGGGAGGGAGCGTTGTCACCTGCTAAATTTAACTGCTCTGCGCTTTCTAACTGGGTACCTCCCCTTGCAGGGGCTGAAGGAGAGGGTGACATTGTCGAGGGTCAGCACAGGGGCCCTGGGAGGAGCGTCACAGCACTCACAGAGCTGCCCGACTCACCCGTCCCCCATCAGTCACGAGATCGCCTCTGCTCCCTGACGGGCCTTCTGGATTCTCCTTCCTGGGTTTCAGCCAGCCCAACCCAGACACTCACACTTCGCCTCTGCTTTTGGATGGAAACGGGACGAGGACACCCTCAGGTGACCCTGCCTGGGTCCTTCTCTTTTGTCTCTTTCTCTTTGCAGGCGTGGGTATTAGGGTTATCTTCATTACAAGAGACAGTGACAGCAACTTGATTACACACACAAACACAATCTCCCACACACGCGCAGTGAATATATTGGCCCACATAAATGAAAATGTTCTACAGGTGAGTTGACTTCAGGAACGGCTGAATCCAGGCCACATATACAACATTTATTCTATCTATCTATCTATCTATCTATCTATCTATCTATCTAACTATCTATCTATCTATCTATCATCTATCTATCTATCTATCTATCTATCCATCCATCCATCCATCCATCCATCCATCCATCCATCCAATCCATCCTTCCATCCATCCATCCATCCATCCATCCATCCATCCATCTATCATCTATCTATCTACCATCTATCTATCTATCTATCTGTCCTCTGTCTGTCTGTCTGTCTCCACCTATCCGTCTGTCTGTCTGTCTATCTGTCTGTCTGTCTGTCTATTTATCTATCTGTCTATCTGTCTATCTATCATCTGTCTATCCTATCTATCTATCTATCTATCTATCTATCTATCTATCCATCCATCTACCTATCTCTCTGTCTGTCTGTCTGTCTTATAGTTTTGGACCACCCCTGGCAGTGCTCAAGAACTTATTCCTGGCCTTGTGCTCAGAGTCAATGTCTAGTAGTGTTTTGGGGGACCATATGGGATATCAGGATTGAACCTGGTCAGTGCAAGGCAAACACTCTATCTATGGAACTATTGCTCCAGCCCCTGTTTCTAGAACATTCTTCTTCTCTTGGCTCTGCTTCCCTTGCACTGGCTTTGTTTTTCGAAGAAAGAGGGCG
>JAJIBD010028817.1:0-19541 GCA_021461705.1 Cryptotis parvus
AGCGAGAGGGGTCAGGCTTGGGGTGTTGCTAAACACGCCTCAGTGCTGGGCCTACAACAGAGCAGGAGCTGCGGAACGGACGGGCGCAGGCTGAGATTCCTGCACTGGCCCTAGGAGCCAGCCCAGGGCCTGAGCAGAGGAGGGGAGGGATGTTGAACACAAAGGCTGGGGGCGAGGGCGGGGCTGGTGTGAGTTCTGGGCTGCAGAGAGGCTCTGGCTCCGTTAGTGATGTCTGCCCTGGGCCGGGGTTTGGGGTGAGAAGGCCCCTTCACGGGAGTGCCAGGATGGGGAGGTTTGATGCAGTTGTCTCACCCTCAGACGCCAGAGCTGGGTAGGAGGTCAGGGGGTGGGTCAAGGTGGGCCGCCCCAGAGGGCTCTAGGCATCCCTGGCTGCTGTTTGTTTTGTTTTTTAGCATTTAGGCCACACCCAGCAGTGCTCAGGGCTTACTCCTGGCTCTGCACTGGTAGCACCCAGGAGGCCTATGGGATGCCAGGGATTGAGGCCCAGTGACCGTGGGCAGGGGCCAGGCGCCCTCCCTGCTGAGCTGTTGCTCAACCCAGGAGTGCTGCTTCTATATCGGAGCCTCCAACTGAGGCTTGAACAGGAGCAGCGTCCCCGATCTAGGCTGCTTCCTCCTGTTCTGCTGCGACCGGAGGAGGAGGTGTCTGAGCGGGGGACACATGTTTGGAGTGCGGGCGGCACCTGAGCATGCCAAGGCAGGGGCAGGGGGCGTCCTGGGGTGGGCACCGGCTGGGTGTGGCGGGAGTAGCTTCGCTCTGGCCCGGCCCCCACCTGCGGTTGCCCCAGGTTCCCGTGAGTTGTTGCAGGTTCTTTGGACTTCAGCTTCCTCCTGGGCAGGTTTGGGGTCTGGGCTCACTCTGCCCTGCTGTTTCTCTGAAGCTTGGTGGGGAGCCAGAGACACACACAACCTGGAGGGCGATTACCTCCCCTTAGGGTGAGCACCCAGGAGCAATTCCTGAGTATAGAGCGGGGAGTAAACCTGAGCATTGCTGGGTGTGGCCTGATAAGCCAAAACAAAACAAAGCAAAAAACCCAGAAGCTAGGTAGGATGTGTAAGCAGAGGGGAGTCACCTATCAAGGCGCAGACCTGGGTGCTGAGGACCGGGACTGGATACACTGTTGCCATCCTGGATGAGGACTGGAGGAGGCAGGTGGATCCCCCTGGTCCCTGGCCGTGTCCATGTCACCGTGACCAGGACAGGAGTTCGATCGGGAGAGTCTTAGAGGAGTTGCCCCGGACCCTTGCACGACACCCCCTGGGCTGCTTCTGTCCACTGACGCCCAGACTAGAGCTGCTTTCTGGCCTCATCCCGGGGAGCTCTCCAGGACTGGGGCTCCTCCAAGCATCTCTGTAGGCTGGGCCCCACCTGCCCACCCCCTTCCCTCTCCTCTTCGCCTTCCTTCCTCCCTCCATCCCTCCCTGCCTCCATAGCGACCCAGCCCTGGGCTTCACACACAGGCCAGCACTAGAAGACTGCACGCTCTCAGGGGTTGACCGGTCCTTTACAAGACACTGAGAGCCAGGAGGGCAGATGGCCCAACCAGGGTAAGCGTGCCCCACCCCTGAAGGGGGCCCCTCTTATGGGTCTCTAGTGGACCAGCCCAGGCATGAGTGAGGTATGCAGTTGCTCCCAGTGACCAGCCCAGGCATGATAGTACCATGAGTCTCTAGTGACCAGCCCAGGCATGATAGTACCAGCCCGATTCTCTAGTGACCAGCCCAGGCATGATAGTACCATGGGTCTCTAGTGACCAGCCCAGGCATGATAGTACCCTGGGTAGGACACTTAGCTTAACATGATGGCCGAGGCAGGTTTGATGCTGGGCACCCATATAGTCCCCTAGAACCACCGGGACTGGTCCCTGAGTGCAGTCAGGAGTAAGCTCTGAGACTGCCGGGTGTGGCCGCTACTAAAGCAGAGCAAGAATTCTGGTGTGCTAGTGCTTGGCACCCAGCAGCCCCAGTCTCACCTGCTGGCACGGGTGGTCCCCCTACGCCTCTCCCTCTGCAGGTGCTAGGTGGGACTCTCACCTACGCCAGCCTCTCGCCTGCGACACCTCTTCAGGAAGCCTTTGTAGTGGCAGAGTTGATCTAGCACCCACTTGCCTGGTTCGACCATGACCCCTTGGGAAATAAATGCAGGGGCGCCGGGGGCAGGGGGCAGGGAGTGGAGTGCACCCACGCCCGATTGCTTACGCACATACGTGCGACCAAGTTCCAACTTCACACGCACTTACCACACACCCCCCACACAGCCGCACACACATACCCATGCGCGTGTATACCCAGGCATGCACACACCCACACACCCCCATCCATGCACACGCCGTACCTATGTAGGCTAACTTCTTGTGCCCACAGCCACCCGCCTACCCACCATGCATGCACACACCCCACACCCAGGCTTTACGCGTGCGCGCCACACTCTCACGCTCATGCACACACCAACATGCACACATGCTCCCACACATGTGTGTACACAAGCTACAGCTCTGGCCAGGCTGCCAGGGCCTCATCGTGACTGTGCGGAGCCCATGCTGGCGTTCTGCGGTGAGTCAGTTGTCCCCTTGGCACCTGCCCGCGGGTCCCGGGCGATTTTAGAATGTTTGCAGTGGAAGGCGCAATGCTCCGAAGGAAAGGGATGTAGCCCCAGGCTGCCCGAGGGGACTTGCCTGAGCCGCTGGTTTAGGAGATCCGGTGATCCTGCAGCCGAAGGGGGTGCGACCCGTTCTACCCCCTGCCCCGCCCCCTCCCCCCCATGGCTCCCAACCTGCTGGACTTCCTGGCCTGCTGTCTGGAGAGGGACCAGGCCAGATGGGAGTCAAGCAACCCAAGGGGCCGGAGCAGAGAAGCTGATAGAGGCTCGGGGGTCTAGAAGGACCTTGGGTGCTGACTCGTCTCCGGATCTCTCCGAGCCCTGTGGACTCTGGGCGTCCTGTGCCCTGCACCTGACAGGCTGCCCGTCCTGGCCCTCAGCACCTCAGGCCCCCTCTGCCTGTGTTGAGGCCTGGGAATGTTTGAAGTGGCCGGGACAGAGACAGACCGGCGAGGGCCAGGGGTTGCTACTGGTGACCCCTGACATGGGTCTAGCGCCTGTTTCTGGACAGGGTCACCCGTTGCTGCCCAGCAGACCCAGCTGTTGGCATTCTAGGCACCCCTGCTCTCCCTCTCGGAGGCCCTGTTTTAGGTGCTCCTTTGCCTGCTGGCTGGTCTTCTGCCTCTTACTCGCTACCATAGTCCACAGGTTGGACTGTCCGTGGTTAGTCACTCCCCGCTGCCTGGGACCCCCCCCAAGTAGCATTCTCCACTCTAGCTCTTGGAGTCCCAGAGGACCTCATGAATCTCTAAAGTCCACATGGGGTGGGGGCGCTCTGAGTTCTGTGGGCTGGAGCAACATAGGCTCCGGTTTGTACATCACCTGCTCTAGCTCTCTCCTGGGGACCGCTCACGGCTCCGAGAACAGGGCAGACCTGTCTCCTCGAGCGAGGAGGGGAGGCTGGGCTGCTTGCAACCACCTCTCTGTCCCCAGAATAGTGACAGCAAACATGCATTTGTGTCCCGAAATCACTTTGGGTTGACAAGTAACGTTCCTTGCAGAAATTTGGAAGGAACAGAAGTGAAAATTGAATTCCTCTAAGAATTCGTTTCCATGGCAAATTTTATAACCCAAATGAGCAGTGACAGATTTTCTAGCTCAGGAGCACTGGCAGCCCAGCAAGAAGGTGGCGAAGCACTGGCCTCGTGGCCGGGCTCCTCCGTTACGGATGTTCCTACCCGGTGCAGGATGGCTGCAGAACATCCAGCCATCGTGTTTGCTCTCCCATCAGTTGGAGGACGGAATGGCAACATAGAATCACTTCCTGTCCTGTTCTCATTCTCCAGAGACACTTCCATCATGGACATACTGTATCTGCTGTATTAGCTGCACAGCTTAGCCAATGACCTGAAGCAACAAGCAAAACTCGAAAATACAGCTTGGTTCAGAGCAATCTCTGTTGCATAATCTGGGTATCAGTTTCTGACGGGAAAGAAGAGATGAGATTCAGGAGCAGTGGTTGGGGCCACACTGAGCTGTGCTCAGGACTCACTTCTGGCTCTGCACTAGGGGGTCACTCCTGGGGGCTCAGGGGACCCTATGGGATGCCAGGGATGGAACCCGGGTCAGCTGGGTGCAAGGCATGCGCTCTGCCTGCCTCCCTATTGCTCTGGCCCCACACTCTTTTTTTTCTAAGCATAATTGGGACTATATTATTATATGGGAATATTATATGTTCTTGAATGTAACCAAGAATGAAATTAATTTTATGTCCCTCCCGTGGTCGAGTCCTAGGTCTGTAAGCCCTTCTCAGGTGCGTGAAAGGCGCATTTCCTGTAGCATTTTCTGCGTGCTTGTTCTCGCCCTGATAATCTGTATAATTAGCTCTAGTGTCTGATTCTCAGGTTGAATTTGGATGCTCCATGGGAGATTTATTCTTTGAGGGTGAGAGTCCCAGCGCTTGAATGGGTCGGGAGTGAAGATTTGGAGCTTGTTGGGCCTTTGATCCCTAAACTCTGGTCCCTAAGGGCCGGGCGCTGCCCCCCCTGGGGTGCTGTTGTCATTGGTTATGAGTAATAAAGTGGCAGGTGTCAGTACTGGAGCTTTGGGGGTGCTCTGCTTCCTGCCCCATGGGGTGGAGTTAGTGTGGGGTGGGGGGACCTCTGTGCTGCTGTGGCCTGGCCCCTGCTGTGCCCTGTCCCTGGCCCCAGCTGGCTCAGCTTTCACCATATGCCTGAGTGAGGTCACCCTGGCCACTGTGGGGCTGCTCCCAGCTATCTGGTTGCCTCCTAGAGAGTGTCTGCCGGCACCTCCCCCTCCCCAGGAAAGGCTCTCCTCCAGAAAGTGGGCCCCCCGGGTTCGGGGGCCAGATAGAGGCTCCCAGGGCAGCCGTGGGCAGCTGTGTCCTGGCTTCCTCAGTAGTGATGTTGTGTTGGGGAGTTGGGACCCCCGACTCCAGCATGTGCCTGGATCTCCCGGCTCTGTGGAGTCCCTACGGCCCCGCCCTCATCTCCCGCCTGTGGGAGGTTGAGGGGCGGCCCGGAGACCCCCTCCCCAGAGGCTGGGTGGGGGGGCAGCCGGGAGAGCACCTGGTGTGAGAAAGCCGCGGTCAGCGCGTGTTCTCAGTGTGGGACCTTGAGTTGCTCCTCTTCTTCCTCCTCCACTTCCTACTCACTTCTTCCTCCTCCTCCTCCTCCCTCCTCCTTCTCTCCTTCTCCCCTCCTCTCCCTCCTCTTATTCCTCTTCCCAATTCTCCACTTCTGCTCCTCCTTTTCCCAGGTCTGTGCACGTCACTCTGGACCGTCACCGTCCCATATTCTCACTTGTCGCCTTCCGGGCACTCTCTGCATGCGGGGCAGTGTTCTGGGAGGCTCCGAGCAGGCCACGCGGGGGTGGGGTGGGGCTGGGCTGCTCCCCAGCAGTGTGGCGCCTGCACCTCACGGTGCTGCTGGGGGATGGAGGGAGCCTTGACCAATGTCTGTAGGCCCCTATGGAGTCGAGGGCTGTCTGCGAGTTAGGGTCACCTGTGCCCGTGGGGCTATGTGGGAATGGGCAGAGAAGAGGCTGAGACCCGTGGCACAAGCAAGAGTCCAGGGGCGCCCCAACTGAGTGGACAAGCGTCACCCGCCTGGCTGCGAGACCTGGGGAAGGGGCCGGGCAAGGCTCCGCTGGCCTCGTGATGTTGGACATCACCCACTGTCCGGCGTGTTCTACCTGCCCATCACAGAGTTCTGGGGCTGGCAGGACGGGGGGTGAAAGTGGGGGAGCAGGGAGCCGCTTTACGGCCCTGAGCTCAGGGCCGTGGGCGTAAGCAGGCGGCTGGCAGAGCAACAGGAAGTGTCATGGGGCGCTGGCCTCGGGCCCCAGTGATGACGCCGCTCCAGGCTGCACCATGGTTCCTGCCCTGCTGAGTGGACCGTCGAGGGCACCCGGCACCCGCCCACAGAGCCGTGACCCTCTCCGGCCGGGTCGCTCGGCCTCTGTCCCCGCTGTGACGTCAGCTCCCTGTCTCGGTGTCCGGCTCCCGAAGCAAATGTGCGCACATTTTTCAAGGCGAGACTCTGAGTCTAGAGGGAGCGTGGAGGGACGCAGCAGAGGAGAGGGAGTCCCAGAGCTGAATCCCGCGCACTCAGGTCGCCGGCGCTGTGTGCCCCAGTTTCCCTAACTGCCAACCTGCCCGTTTCCAAGCCAGGGCCTGCGGGCTGAGAGATTTTCTTCTCGCACCTGGCCGGGGCCTGACCTGCCCCAGGGAAAGACCTAGAATGGGCACAGGGACCCTGGGCGTGTGTGTGGCTGCAGGGAAGCAGCTGAGGAGCCTGGCCCTGCTAATCTGCTCTTCCGGCTGGGTTTTGTTTTGGGGTCCTCAGGCAGTGACCTCCAGGCGAGTCCTGGCCAGCAGGTGGGCTATTTAGTGTGAGGGGCGCAAAAGCAGTATGAGGCTGTCTCAGCCCCGGCGTGCTCAGGACCCTCTAGGCTGCGCCTGCGACTGACGGCAACCACATGCCTTGGGGATCAGACGTGAGCCCCAGCTCCCCAATTCTCTGTGGCCCCTCTCCCTGTTTCTGGCTGCCTGCCGGGCTCTCAGGGGCTTACTGAGTGTTGCATGGGGAGGGGACAGCCGGAGGAGCATATGGGAGCGCGGGCGTGCGCACCCCGCCCCCATAGCCCCCCACACAGTTGTTCCCTGCAGAGCGTGGACAGGCTCCGCACCTCCACGACTCAAACCACCCTTCCAGCTCTCACCGCCCAGTGTCGTGCTGGACACCGCCCTCTAGGGTTTGTGAGGGGACTGTAAAGGGTCCTTCTGTCCTTTTCTGCAGCTTTTGACACCATCACATCCTCTCAAAGCGGGGGGAGAATCAGATGTCAGGGGAGGACCCAGGCTACCACAGGGGGCATAAAGTGGACACTGTGGAGGAAGGGCCTGGGGAGACATGTGTCTGTCCAAGTGCTCAGATGGGGTCATCCTGCTACACTTGGCCGCTGGAGCCGGAAGAGCTGGGCAGCAGGAGGGTTAGGTCCAGAGCCGCCGCTGCCCGCCGCCTGCTGCCAGCCCAGAGCTCCTGGTCCTGTTTGCAGCTCCTGGTGGGTTAGCCGAGGACGCCCATTGTCCCACATAATAGAAGGGATTCTTGTGAGGAATGTGGGCTGGGAGGCCCCATCCTAGGCCACCTCCACTGGCTCCTGGTTTCACCTGTAGGCATGGCGGGCAGCCTTTGCGGCCTCCTGTCTGTCCTGCCTGGGAGGCCCGACCGGGCTGCGTCTGTCCTCCACGCTGCCGTGATCACCGCTCTGGAGCCTAGTGAACATGTTCTTGTTTAGAGAGTTATTGTTTCAGGAGCCCGAGCAATAGTACAGTAGGTTGGGTGTTTGCCTTGAATGCGACAGCCCAGTTTCACTGCTCCCATATGGACCCTGAGCACCGCCAGGGAGTAATTCTGAGTGCAGAGCCTGGAGGAGCCCCTAAGCATTGCGGGTGTGACCCAAAAGCAAAAAAAAAAATATCACTGATCACTTGATATATATATTTAGTATAGCCTGGCTTAGCTACCGTGTCGTATTTGTTGACCATACCAGTAACAGTTATTGATCTCATTCCCTTGACCTAATATATAACATATAATATAATGGTTTGAGGCTCTTTATGTTCCTGGAGCAAGCAGTGCCCTTGGGCTCCTACTAGCATGGGACCCGACATATGGAGATGTTACTGGTGCCAGCTCGAGGCAAACGGATGATGAGCAGGAGGAGACAGTGATACAGTGATCTATATATATATTTACATATATATAAATGAGTATATATATATAATTTTTAATATCTATAATATAGATATATATTGTTTCAGAGGTATGAATGGGGGACAGAGATGCTCCCATCGGGTCGAGTAAGCTCTGTATGCTGTGGGAACGCGACAGGTCTGGAGCCTGTGTGTGGAGTGGAGTGTCAAGGCGGGGTACAGATTGTGTCGCTTTAGTCTCACTCTGGCCCTGGCCCCTTGGTTTCCTCATGGCTGTGTTGGGTGCTGGCTGGGCCGCCCCCCCACCCCCTCGGGCAGCGAGCCGCGGCCACTCACCTCCCCTCGTTTCTCTCAGGCGTTCCTGCACGCATCCGCCAGAATGGGGCTGACTCGGTGGAGAAGGGCCTCACGGAGGAGAACGTCAAGGTAAGCGCCGTGTGGGGCTGCAAGGGTCCCTGAGGGACGGGGGCGGGGGGACGCACTGCCCGCTACAGCTGCCCTTTGCCCTCCTCACAGCTAGCTCCCTGCAGGCCTAGGGCCTGACTGCCCGAGTGGCTCAGCCTTGGTGCCCCCACCCTGCCGACATTTTTTGCAAAGGTGCAGTTCCTAGTGTCTTCAGTTCACTCCCTCCCTCCCTCCCTCCCTGCCTGCCTGCCTGCCTGCCTGCCTCCCACCCCCCCCAAATCTTCCCCTTCCTACAGGTGACCGCCAAGGGGCCAGTCTGCCCATTCCTCCCAAATGTGATGACTGTGCCAGGGAGCTTTGTGTGTGGAGTCTTTGCTTCACTCCCAGGCCCGGGAGACCTGTCTCCTCAGAGCCTCTGTGACCCTTTCCTGTTCATGGCTGTATCATATTCCATGGCACCCTGGACCACTCTCGGCTCCTCTGTGCTCCTGTGGGTGTATCTGTGTCTCTCCCAGCTTTGGCTAACAGCATCTTCCTGTGCCTGTTCTTGGGTCCCTTGGGTGGACACAGAAGCTCATTTCTGGATACTCTGGAGACCAATTTCTTGCTTGATATTTTATTTTCATTTTGTTTTTTGGTTACACTCTGAGGTGCTCAGGGCTTACTCCTTCTCTATGCTCAGGGATCACTCCTGGTGCTTCTCGGGAGACCATCCGTGGTTCCAGGGGATTGAGCCTGGCTGGCCACAGGCAGGTCCAGGAGCCCTCCCCTCCTGTCCAACTCAACCCGAGGCTGTTTCTCTTTAAGACTCAAAGTCCTTCTTGACAGCAGAGCAGTTGGAATCTCCCTTCTAGATCTCCCGGGGGCAGGCTCCACCACATGCGCTGGATAAAATGAAAGAACAGCGACCAGACAGTGCCGGGCGAGGGGCTAGGCGATAGTGCAGAGGGCGGTGCTGCCCTTGCCCAGGACTCACCCAGGCCTCATCTGGCCTCACCCTGTGGTCCAGAGCTCATCAGGAGAGGCAGGTGTGTGATAGGTATCACCCTCATGGTTGCTGTTGATTTCCCAGTGATCTCAGCACAGAGCCAGGGAGTAAGCCCTGAGCTCTGTTGGGTGTGACCCCCCACAACCAACACTCCCAACCCAAACAGTACAGATTTCCAAGAGGAAGGGGGGGCGGGCGATAGCCCAGCGGGTAGGGCGTTTGCCTTGCATGCCGACCGACCGGGTTTGGCCCAGGCATCGATATGGTTCCCTAGCACCGCCAGGACTAATTCCTTAGTGCAGAGCCAGGAGTAACCCTGAGCATTGCTGGGTGTGACCAAAAAAAAAACAAGAGGAAGGGGAGGTTTGGGGTGGGGGCCCTTGTGGCCTCTGCCCCCAGTCTGCAGCAGGAGGGCTCTTGCCCTCAGGCCTTCACCCTGCCTGTGGGGCTCTCCCCCCTGCACCCAAGTCTGCCCCAGTGTCACCTGGCCGTGCCTGTCCCCCGTCTGCTCTTCCCGACTGCCTTCGGTTCCTTTGTTGTCTTCCGAACTTCCCGCTAGAAACAACAGGATTTCATTGTTTGTCTGCCTGTGTCTGTGCTCTCTCTCCCTTCCCGGGCCAGCCTGGGAATGCGGCCCTTAGCTGTCCCCCTGCTGTGACCCGGGGCCTGCCCCAGTGCCCAGAGCCTGGAGGGGCCCAGTCCACGCTCGCTGAACCCAGGCGTGTGATGCAAGAGTCCCAGGAAGGAGTCAGGAGCTTGTGGGAGGGTGGGCGAGGCTGGGGCGAGGAGAGTTGGTCCACAGTGCCTTCTTTTTTTTTTTTTTTTGCTTTTTTGGGTCACACGGCAATGCTCAGGGGGTTACTCCTGGCTCTGCACTCAGGGAATTACTCCCTGGCGGTGCTTGGGGACCATATACCGGACTGAACCTGGGCGGCATGAGTTGGCTGCACGCAAGGCAAAGCGCCCTACCCGTTGGGCTATCGCCCGGCCCCACGGTGCCTTCTTTGTCTTGTCATTTACCCTGTGAACTACTGAGAGTCGGCAGGGCTGAGCCCCAGGACATCGCGGGGCCCTTTCTGCTCCCGGGCCCCTGCGGCCCCACACCCCGCTGCTCCTTCCTTCCCTATGAAGGCGGGACGGCTTTTGCTGCTAGTGGCCCTGGGGCCAGAGGTCACCTATCTCCCCCCCCCACCTCCCACCTGTGCCTCCCGGCCCCCCATCTCCCACCTGTGTGCCTCCCAGCCCCCACCTCCCCCCTGTGTGCCTCACCACCCCCATCTCCGCCTCTGTGCCTGCCGACCCCCATCTCCCCCTCTGTGCCTCCCCCCCCCATCTCCCACCTATGTGCCTCCCGCCCCCATCTCCCGCCTCTGTGCCTCCCGGCCCCCATCTCCGCCTCTGTGCCTCCCGGCCCCCCCATCTCCCGTCTCTGTGCCTCCCGGCCCCCACCTTTCTCCCAGCACTGCAGGGAGACCGCAGGACCCCACCCAGCCTTTGACAGGACTAACTTCCAGGCCAGAGAAGGTTTTCCCCTCAGTTTGAAAGCAGTTGTTTATTAGCTGACCTGATTACACTCATCCTAGCGTGACAGTATAAAGGTTGGAACGTCCACATCTCCAGAGGGGAGTTGCGGGCGACACACGTGCTCGGGCACCCCGTGTGCTTGCGGCAACCAACACACGTGCACAGGCAGCCCCTGGGCTCCGGGCAGCGGTCGCCAGGCCAGAACCCTTGGGGGGGGGCGGGGCCGAGCCCCTTCCCTGCAGGCTGCCTCCAGGTCCTTCCCCAGGGTGTGCTGACCACAGTGTCCCGGACACTGCAGGATGGCCTGGGTCCCTTGGTCCCGGGCTGTCCAGCGTGTGCAGCTTGAGGGGATGTGGCTGTGTGCACGCCGTTGGGGCACGACCCCTCTCTCTCTCTCTCTCTCTCTCTCTCTCTCGTCACATGTAGAGAGCACCCCCCCAGCCCGTTCCTGGGGGTCTGAGTCAGCCCCTGGGATCTGCCACAGACAGGACAAAGGTGAGGGACGAAGGTCTGGCCTCGAGCTTCTCTGCTGGCTGGGCAGGGCCTCTCTGCTGCTCACTGGCATGATGGTGTCTGAACCCCATTTTCCTGGCGCTGGGGACGGTCTTTCCCCCTGGGGGAGCCAGAGGACGTTGGCCGAGGCCACAGGCAGGAAGCAGGTGTGGATGGGTGTGACCCTCAGGGTCCCTGCTGCTCGTCCCAGTGTCTACCCCACTCTCAGGCGTCTGCATTGTCTTTGTTTGGGGTCACACTTGGCAGTGCTCAGGGCTTCATCCTGACGGTGCCTGGGGACCATCAGCAGTTCCAAGGCTTGCAGCCAGGTCAGCCGTGGGCCCTAACCCCTGAGCCGTCTCTGTGGCCCCCTTGTTGTCTTCCATGCCCCCCACAGCCGCACTCATGCTCGCCTCCTCGGGCCTGCCTTTCTCTCCAGACCCTGTTCTCGGTCGAAGACATCTTGGAGGTGCATAAGAACTTCCTGGCGGCCCTGGAGCACTGCCTGCAGCCGGGCCTCAGTCTCAGCACGAGCTGGGCAATGTCTTCCTGAAGTTACGTGAGTGCAGACGCCTGGTGCCGGCCACGGCGCTTCTCTCTGGGCCCTCGACCGGCTTCTGCTGCCCTGGCCAGGGCTGTGAGGGCAGCGGGTATCTCGTGGTCGTGAGGGCCAGACTGCCACTTCGGCCCAGCCACCGAGCTCTGACTTCACCGAGCCTGCTGTTTTTGCTTGTGTGTGTTCTGGGTACCCGGTGAGGCGGTGTCTTACCCCTTCCATAAAGTGGGTCCACTTCTTCGCAGTCCACGGCCCAATCCGCTCCTTGGGGAGGCTGCCGGCGCCCGGCACAGCAGAGGTGGCGGGGGCTGCCACACCTGGACAGGAAGGCCGTGATGCAGCCGCCTGCCGTGTGCCCTCGAGAGGCCCGGTCACTGGGCGTCTGTACCCAGGCCCCTCTGATGGCCGGGACAGTCAGGCTGGGCTGATGACTCCTTCCCGAGCTCATTGGAGCCCTGGAGGGAGGAAACAGCTTCTCAGTGTGTGATTTGGGGTTTTTAAATTGAAAATGATCTTTTTTTAATTTAAGATTGCCACCCCCTGCCGCCATGAGCGGGGAGCCGCACAGAGACTTTCAGATTAGTTCTGGGGTGTGTGTGTGTGTGTGTGTGTGTGTGTGTGTGTTATTTGTGTGTATTAGAGACCCATGCATGGGTCCTGGTGTGTGTATATATGTGTGTATGTGTGTATGTGCGTATGTGTGTGTGTGTCTGAGGTTTTTGTGTGTATTTGTGTGTATTAGAGACCCATGCATGGTCTTGGTGTGTGTATATATGTGTGTGTGTATGTGTGTGTGTGTGTGTGCAGCAGCTGTCTGAGTTTGTGTGTGTGTGTATATTAGAGACCCATGCATGGGTCCTGGTGTGTGTGTGTGTGTGTGTGTGTGTGTGTGTGTGTGTGTGTGCGGACCCCTGTGCACAGGGAACTGGTGTCTGTGTGTTTCGCCCCATGGTGTCATAGGCTGTGGTTGTTCCTGTAGTGCCTGCGGAGGGGTGTGTGGGTGCCGCAGCCCTTCCTCCATCCTTCAGCGCTCCCCTCAGCACCCCAGCCCACTGCCTGGCTGAGGCACCCTCCGGGGTGGTCCCTGAGCTGGTCTGCACGGCTCTCAGGAAGGGCAGCGGTGGGGCCGGGCTGCCCCCTCTGTGGCTGTGGGGGGGAGCCTCTCACTCGGTGCCCCAAGCCCAGCCGCCAGCTGCCATCACACACTAGTGCGGGTGTGCGCTTTCTCTGGACTCCTCTCAAAGTGCTCGTGTAATGTGGAACCATTGAAACCTCAGCCTTGAGGAGTGGCCGCTCTACAGAAGGGGCGCCGAGGCCCAGAGAGTCAGTGATGGAGCCAGTGCCGCAGCCAGGATCCAGAGGTGGCAGTTTGGCTTCAGAGTCTGGGCTCTGTAATCATCTCTGAAGTCTCTGTTAAGCTCCTGCTGGATGCCAGGCGAGGAGGTTGATCTAAAGAAAGTGCCCGAGGGCTGGAGCGATAGTCCAGTGGGTAGGGCGTTTGCCTTGCATATGGCCGGCCCGTGCTGGCTCGGCTTCAATCCCGGCATCCCATATGGTCCCCGAGCACCACCTGATCACTTGATCACTTGAATCCCGTTAGTCATCGATTTGCTCTAGTGGGCGCCAGTAACATTTCCATTGGACCCTAGCACGTGCCAATGTAGCCCAATGGCATCTGGTTGATTCAGGAATACGAAGAGCCTCAAACCGTTCCTTCAGGGTCTTTACAAAGAAGTCTGACCATCTTGTAGGTGGGCGGCCACGTGATCTTTTGACATCCCGTGGGATCCAGTCGGTAATGGCTCTAGTACAGCGGTCGTCTCAAATCGCATTACATGTCCAGCCCATCTGATTTTTCAATGCCTTGGCAAATGAGATAGCGTCCCTGATTCTGGAATAGCAACGGAGGTCAGAACTCGAATTCCTTCTCTCACTTGAGTGAGGTGTGATATTCAAAGCATAGCTCTTTTCGATTCCTCTCTGGGAGACCGAATAGCGTTCTCATCCTGCTTTCGTAGGGCCCAGGTCTCTGAGGCGTATGTTAATGCAGGGAGAATGGTGGAGTCAAAGAGATGTGCCCGGAGCCAGAGGTTCTTTGTCCTTTTAGCTATTTCTTTGATGCCTTTGAAGGCATTCCCATGCCGCTCTCTTCCTCCCTTGCAGCTCAGGTTTTAGGTCGTTCATCATATTGACTTCTCGACCTAGGTACCCCCGAGCACCACCAGGAGTAATTCCTGAGTGTAGAGCCAGGAGTAACCCCTGAGCATTGCTGGGTGTGACCCAAAAAGCAAAAAGAAAAAAAAAAAAAGAAAGTGTCGAGAAACAGGGAAAGAGCTAACAGGGCAGGCACTGCCGGGACCACCGGGTTTGTGACGCGTGTGCGCTGTGTGGTGATGTGACGGGGTCAGTGAACACGCCCAGACCTGCCCAGACCTGCCCGGTACCTCCGCTCTGGGTGACCTTGGGAGTGGGGACTCTGGCGAGGAGGGAGGCGAGTGCCATGGCTGTGGCTGGAGCAGGCATGTGTGGGCCGGGGACTGAGGGGTGCCTTGGGGCAGGTGCCCTTGGGTGCCCCTCTGTACCGGGCAGCACCCTCAGTGGGCACGGGGTATGCGCTTCTGCACCTCGCCTGCAGCACACACCGTGTGGGCTAGCTCCAGAGGGCAGAGGCGGCGCTGGCACCCGCTGCCCGCCTGCTTGGGTCTCCTGGCTATGGAAGCGCCTCCATCTCCGTCTCTGGTCATCTCTTGCCCTGTCTCCACCTGGCAGCGGGCCCCTCCTATGCCATAGCCTAACCAGGCCACACGCGCCCCCCCCTCACCCCCCCACCGCATCTGTGTCCACACAGCTGCCTTTTGGCCTCCTCCTGGCGAGCCATGCCCAGTGTGGGCTCCTCGGAGGGAATGGAGCATTCGGACCCTCGGCTATCAACCACAGAGTCTCACTAAACCTGAGATGCAGCTGGGGTGGGCTCACTGCGCCTGCATGACAGACCACTCAGGCTCTGGGGAGGGAGCGTTGTCACCTGCTAAATTTAACTGCTCTGGCGCTTGCGCCTGGGTCCCCCTGCCCTTGCAGGGGCTGAAGGAGAGGGTGACATTGTCCGAGCCAGCACAGGGGCCCCCTGGGGAGGAGCGTCCCACAGCACTCACAGAGCTGCCGACTCACCCCGTGCCCCCATCAGTCACCGAGATCTGCCTCTGCTCCCTGTGGGCCTTCTGGATTCTCCTTCCTGGGTTTCAGCCAGCGCAACCCAGACACTCCACACTCGCCTCTGCTTTTGGATGGAAACGGACGAGGACACCCTCAGGTGACCCTGCCTGGGTCCTTCTCTTTTGTCTTTCCTCTTGCAGGCGTGTATTAGGGTTATCTTCATTACAAGAGACAGTGACAGCAACTTGATTACACACACAAACACAATCCTCACACACACGTGCAGTGAATATATTGGCCCACACAAATGAAAATGTTCTACAGGTGAGTTGACTTCAGGAACGGCTGAATCCAGGCCACATATACAACATTTATTCTATCTATCTATCTATCTATCTATCTATCTATCTATCTATCTATCTATCTATCTATCTATCTATCTATCTATCTATCTATCTATCTATCTATCCATCCATCCATCCATCCATCCATCCATCCATCCATCCATCCATCCATCCATCCATCTATCCATCCATCCATCCATCCATCTATCATCTATCTATCCATCTATCTATCTCACTTCTTCTTCCCCACTCTATCTATCTATCTATCTGTCTGTCTGTCTTCTATCTTCTTCTACCTCTATCTCTGTCTCTTCTTCATCTATCTATCTATCTATCTACCATCTATCTATCTATCTGTCTGTCTGTCTGTCTGTCTGTCTATCTATCTGTCTATCTATCTTCTCCCTCTACCTCTATCTATCTATCTGTCTGTCTATCTCTCTCTATGTATCTATCTATCTATCTCTATCTATCTATCTATCTATCTATCTATCTATCTATCTATCCATCTATCTATCACCTATCTCTCTCTGTCTGTCTGTCTTTCTTATAGTTTTGGACCACACCTGGCAGTGCTCAAGAACTTATTCCTGGCCTTGTGCTCAGGAGTCACGCCTAGTGGTGGTTTGGGGGACCATATGGGATATCAGGGATTGAACCTGGTGGTCCAGTGCAAGGCAAACACTCTATCTATGGAACTATTGCTCCAGCCCTGTTTCTAGAACATTCTTCTTCTCTTGGCTCTGCTTTCCCTTGCACTGGCTTTGTTTTTGGAAGAAAGAGGGTGCGTGGTGTGTGTGTGCGTGCACAGCGTGTGCTGTGCATGCACACTTGCATGTTTGTATGTAAGCTTGTGTGTGAATGTGCTTGTGTGAATGTGTGTTTGTGTGCATGTATGAGTGTGTGTGTATGGTTGTGAGTGTGTGCATGTGTGTGTGTGAGTGTGTGTATGTCGGTGTGTGTGGGTGAGCCTCCCTGACTTGGGGAGGGCCATCCCTAAGCAGGGTCAGCTGATGGGTCACTGACTCTCAGGACTGCAGCAGCCTGTGGGCTCTGTCGGCCACTGCGGCCTGCACAGGGTCTCTTTGGAGCTCGCCTGTGGCACTGGGGGTGTAGGGGGCTGGGGGCTCCCAGGATGGCGGTTGTTGCTCCGGGGATAATGTGTGCCGGGATCAGAATAAGGGCAAGGATGGGGCGCGCATGCGGGGAGAGAGGTGCTGGTGGAGACCTCGGGCTGGGCCTGGCCGGGCGTGGGGGCCCTTCTGGTGTCGGATGCCCCCGGGCCACACACACACACTGTCCCATGGTCCTCACACACGGGCGACGGCGTGCTCGAGAAGGAAGCCGGGGCTTGAGGCCCCTCTTCTCCCGCGCCAGCCCACGTCCGTCTGCCGCTCTCCTTCCTGGCCCTGGCCACCTGCCTGTGCGCTGCCCACACTGAGACAGCCCCCACCGCGCAGTGGCTGTTCCTGACCAGCGGGAGGCGCCAGAGCAGCCGCTGTCGTGACCCAGGAGCGACAGTTCTTGGTTCCCCCTCCGTGGGCATCCTCGCACCCTGGCTTGGTGTTGGGCTCACTCTTGCCTGTCCTCTGACACGGAGGTGGCGTCTGCCACGTTCCGAGCCATGCCCAGGGCCACAGGGTTAGGCCTCGGCGAGTCGGCTGCTCGCGCTGAGTGTGGTGGGTGCCACAGGCTTGGGGAAACTGCTCTTCCCTCTGGGCTGCGGGGTCTCCTCCCGCATCTCCTTGTCGGTGCCCGGCCCAGGTTCTCACCCGCCTGCCCGCACTGGGCTGGATGGTGGCTCAGGGAGACACTTGGGAATAGGGAGAATCTGCCGTGGTGTGGGGACCCTTGCCCCCTGCACCCGCGGCTCTGCCCAGAGGGTCTCAGGGCATGTCCTAAGCCTCAGCTGGCGGAGGGGGTGTGGCTGGACCCTGGAGAGTCGTGGTGATGTTTCCCCTTGGGCCTGTTTGCCCTGTAGGCGGCTCAGCTGAGAGTGCTCTGGAAGGTGATGACCCAGCATTCCTTGGTGGGTTCGGGGCGCCTCTGGCCTGCCTGTTTCTTTCTTTTTTTGCCCTTTTTGGGTCACACCGGCGATGCTCAGGGGCTCCTCCTGGCTCTGTACTCAGGAATTACTCCTAGTGGTGCTCAGAGAATCATATGGGATGCCAGGGATAAGCTCGTGTGCAAGGCAAACGCTCTACCCGCTGTGCTATCACTCTGGCCCTCGGCCTGCCTGTTTCGTAGATGCAGAGATCGAGACCTTAGGGAGGCACCTTAGTGTGCCCCCAGACTTCCCTGCTGCAGGACTGTGGGGCCAGGTTGGTCGGTAGAGTGGCCTCCAGTGCTGACCACTCTCTACCCCGGACGGCAGAGTGGCCTCCAGTGCTGACCACTCTCTACCCCAGACGGCAGAGTGGCCTCCGGTGCTGACCACTCTCTACCCTGGCTCTGGCCCTGGAGAGTGTGACCATCAGCGCCTGCTCAGAGCTGTGGGGTCCTGACTCTGCCTCAACTTCAGCTGTGAGACGCCGACTGCCAGGGCGACCCCTGGGTGGCCCCTGTGGGCTCAGGTCGCGTCCGTGATCCTCCAGGCTCTCGCGAGGTGCGAATGACCCCTCCTCCTCCGGGTCACCAGCGGACTCTGCCCCTGGTCTCTGCGGGCTGGTGCGTCTGGAGCCCCTGCGTCGACAGGGCTGGCCGGTGGGCAGGGAGGGGCGCTGACTGGCTCGGAGACCCGCCACCCCCTCCCGTCTGCCTTCCTCTTCCTGCACGCCCCCTTGGGCAGGATGGCTGGGGCCAGTCCAGGAACAAGATGGGCTGCTGGCCCCCGGTCCACCTCTTCCTTCCTCAGCTTCTTGACAGCTCCTGGCCCCAGATGGGGTCGCCCCCTCCACCTCTCTTGAAGCTGTGCCCATGGCATCCTTGCTGGGACGTTGCGGCGGGCGGGGGTGCAGGCGGGTCCCATCTGAGGAGTCCTTTGGGCCCCAGGATGCTTCGGGGAGAGCTTCCTGCCTGGGCCACTCTCATCCCTTCCTGCCCCGAAACCATATTTTAGTTATCAGACCTGCTGACACCCCGTGGCCTTGAAGCTGGAGATAGTCCAGCTGTGGGGATCTGGGGCCTCCAGGGGTCACTGGCGCTAGACCCCACCCCACCCCCCCAGCCTCAGGCCCCTCACACTGTGAGGCCGCGACCTCGAACCTCTTTGTTTCCATAGTTCCTGAGGTCCTGGGGCTTGTCAGGCCAGACATGAGCCTGGTTTTGGGGTTTTCTCACTGGACGAGTCTGTGCACGGCCTCTGAGCGGCCATGGACAGCACCTGCGACACTGCCACCTGGGAGGCCGCGGGAAGCAGCGGGGTCACAGCCCTCCCTGCTGCCCGGAGCTGGGGGCTGCTGGCAGCAGCAGGCCAGGCGTGGCAGAGGGCCAGGGAGAGGTGGCGGTCACCCATGAATCGCTTGGCGACCTTGAGTGAAGATGGGAGTCCTCCGGAGATTCAGGCCTGGGCACTGGTGTCCAGGAGTGACCCCGAGACATTGACTGGGACCAGCAGGAGCTGACAGCCAGGGTCAGGTGTTGGGCGTCGGGGGTCTCCAGATAAAGGTGGGGCCTTGTTCTGACTCTTGGAGCCACTTCCTGTGGCGTTTGTCCGTGGTCCAGGTACTGTGGGGGCTGTGTCCCAGTGGGCCCGTGTTTGGAGACTTGCCACAGCTCCACGTGTCGCACCCCTTACTCTCAGGGCTGCTCCCAGCGGGGGAAACTGAGGCGCAGAGGAGGCATCAGGTGTCCAAGCCCAGGGCCCAGCAGCTGCCCTCCTGGGACTCCCCAGCGCTGGGTGCAGGGCAGGGCAGCGTCGGGGGAGGCCCGGTGCCCCAGCAGCTGCGGCTGGAGCTCTTCCCACCGTGGGTGGGTGGGCGCAGCTGGTCCGGCCTGTCGCTCACTGTCTCCGTCTCTGTCCACAGAAGGACAAGTTCTGCGTGTACGAGGAGTACTGCAGCAACCACGAGAAGGCGCTGCGGCTGCTGGTGGAGCTCAACAAGGTCCCGCCGTGCGGGCGTTCCTCCCTGGTGAGTGGCCCCCACGCTGGGCCGGGGCGGTGTTCCTCCTGGTGAGTGGCCCCCACGCCGGGCCCAGGGAGGGTGCTCCTCCTGGTGAGTGGCCCCACGCCGGACCCGGGGCACAGGGGCACAGCTGTCCCACTATGTGGGGACACTCATTGAATGTGGGGTAACCAGACACCCCTTGACTGCCCAGTAAGGGAACGTTTGCCTTTGAGGT
>JAJIBD010028818.1:0-25730 GCA_021461705.1 Cryptotis parvus
ACAGGCGTTACTCCTGGCTCTGCACTCAGGAATCACTCCTGGAGGTGCTCAGGGGACCATATGGGATGCCAAGATGAAACCCAGGCTAATACAGGTCGGCCGCCTGCAAGGCAAACTCCCCTACCCTCTGGGCCATCTCTCCGACCCCACCCTTTATACACTTTATTTTTTTGAGCTATGTCTTTATTTTTTTTAATTTTTTTATTTTTACAATTACAAAGATATACAATTAAAAGTTCATATTTGGGTATTGGTCATACAGTGTTCCAGCACCCATCCCACCACCAGTGCCCATCTCCCACCACCAACATCCCCGGTTCCCTCCACCCTACCCAGCCCCGCCTCCATGGCAGGTTCTTTATTTCTTTCTTCCATTTCCTCTCTCTCTTTTCCTTCCCTCCAGACTATGGATTCATTACAGAACATACATTAAAGGGTTGTCATGTGTATCTTTTGCCTCTATTTAATGCTCAGTTGTAGGTTGGCATTAATACCCTCGACGATTGTTAGCACCCTGTTCCATTTTCTGTCTTACCTAGCCTCTGACTACCACACTTTCGTGATAATTTCCACCTTTGACAAGACCTCCTGATATATGTTTCACTTGACCTTGCATATTGGTATCATAATATGTGCATATAGATTTATGTTATGCAAATAAATGCAGTCATTCTGTATCTGTCTCTCTCCTTCTTGCTAATTTCGCTCAACATAATCTTCTCCATGTCCATCCATTTGTAGGCAAATTTTATAACTCATTTTTCCTAACAGCTGCATAGTATTCCATTGTGTAGATGTACCCAAAGCTTCTTTATCCAGTCATCGATTTTCGGGCACTCGGGTTGCTTCCAGATTCTGGCTATTGTGAATAATGCTGCTATGAACATAAAAGTAGGGATGGTGTTTCCGCTCGCATTTTTTGGTTTCCCAGAGTAGATTCCCAGGAGTGGTATGGCTGGGTCAAATGGGAGTTCAATTTCTAGTCTTTCGAGAATGTCCATATTGTTTTCCAGAAAGGCTGTACCAGCCAGCATTCCCACCAACAATGGATAAGTGTCTCCTTTACCCCCGCATCCACTCAGCACTTGTTGTTCTTGCTCTTTTGAATATGTGCTAGTCTTTGTGGTGTAAAGTGGTATCTCATTGTTGTTTTGATTTACATCTCTCTGATGATTAGTGATGATGAGCATTTTTTTCATATGCTTTTTTGGCCATTCCAATTTCTTTCTTGCTGAAGTTTCTATTCATTTCTTCTCCCCATTTTTTGATGGGGTTGTTTGTTTTCTTCTTGTAAAGTTCTACCAATGCCTGATATATCCTGGATAATGAAGCCAGAAGAAACAACATACGGATCATTGGGGTCCCAGAAGGGCAAGAAGAAAACCCTGATGAAGAAGAAACTGTCAGAGCCATAGTTGCTGAAAAGTTCCCGAACGAAAGAACGCTTGCCTCAAGATCCAGGAGGTCTGTAGGATACCAGCTAAAAAGAAACCCCAACAAGAATACTCTAAGACACATCTTAATAAAAATGACAAAAACTAGAGATAGAATACTGAAAGCAGCAAGATCAAAGAAGGAAATCATATACAAAGGAACATCTCTAAGATTTACAGCAGATTTCTCTGATGAAAAACTCCGAGCCGAAAACAATGGTGGGATATTGTGAAAAGGCTCAATGAACTGCAGGCCTCACCAAGAATTCTTTATCCGGCCAGACTCACATTCAGATATGAAGGAAAGATACACAACTTCATGGAACAACATGAAGGAACTTCATGGACTCAAAACCAACTTTAAAAGAAGGACTGGAGGGTCTACTGTAATACGACCAAACCCATAAGAACAACCAGCACAAACAGAAAGATGACACAAAAATCCGATGACAATAATCTCTCTCAATGTCAATGGTCTAGATGCACCAATTAAAAGACGCAGAGTGACAAAATGAATTAAAAAAATTGAACCCAACATTCTGCTGTCTACAAGAAACGCATCTGAATAATCAGAACAAACACAGACTCAAAGTCAAAGGTTGGAAGACCATTCTCAATGCAAACAACTCCTCCAAAAAGGCTGGTGTGGCCATATTAGTATCAGATTATATAGACTTCAGGCTGAAAAAGGATAGAAGGGACAACGAAGGCCATTTCTTATTAATTAAGGGGCATGTACACCAGGAAGAAATTACACTACTAAACATATATGCACCCAATGAGGGGCCAGCAAAATACATAAAACAACTGCTAAGAGACCTCAAAAAGACATTAACAGTATCACAATAATAATTGGAGACTTCAACACTGCTCTATCAACAATGGATAGATCAACAAGACTGAAACTCACCAAGGAAATATTGGCCCTGAAGGAAGAAATGGAAGAAAGAGAGCTAGTGGATATATACAGGGCTTTTCATGCCAAAAAGCTGAATACACATTTTTCTCCAGTGTACATGGAACATTTTCCAAGATAGACCACATGCTGAGCCACAAAAGCATATCTCAATAAAATAAAAAGATAGAAATTGTGTCCAGCTATCTTTTCAGACCATGATGCACTGAAAATGGAAGTTAACCATACACAGAGACAGGGAGTCAAACCAAACACCTGGAAACTGAGCAGCTCACTCCTGAACAACAAATGGGTCAGTAGAAGAAATCAAACAGGAAATCCAAAGATTTCTGGAAACAAATGAAAATGAAGACACCAACTATAAGAACTTGTGGGACACGGCAAAAGCCCTGTTAAGAGGGAAGTTTATAGCTCTGCAAGCATACATCAGGAAACAAGAAAGGGCCCACATAAATAACCTGAGTACACAGCTGAAGACATTAGAAAAGACCAACAAAAGGAGCCCAACCCAGGCATAAAAAAAGAAAATAATAAAACTTAGAGAGGAAATGAATGAGTTGGGAACCAAAAAAAACAATCCAAAGATTAATGAAACCAAGAGCTGGTTTTTTGAATAAAATAAACAAGATTGACAAACCATTGGCAAGACTTGTAAGGAGAGGGAAAGAGAGAACCCAAATTAACAGAATCAGAAATAGAAATGGTGACATCACAACAGAAACCACAGAAACCCACCCTTTACTCTTAAAGCTTCTCCTCTCCTGCTTGGGTCCAGCCTTCTCTGGGCTGGTACTCAGACGTCAGTTCTTAACATCTCCAAAGAAGGTCCAAACTTCAAATGCTTTGGGGCTGGTTTTGCCAATGACAGACTTCAGAGCCTCTCTTGAAAGAAACTCGTTGTAGGGAACCCCTATCTATTAGCCTAGCTCATGTCTACACTAGGAGCTTGAAATGAGAGTTGTGGGGTTTGGGGGGTGGGGAATAGAACAAATATTTCAAGTATCGCAAAGAAAGATAAATGCAATTAGTTTAGTTCAGAAGTTCACAGACATATTTGACCTCCTTACTTCACCCTTTCAGATATACCACCATGTTATATCATGTGTTCCCTCAATACAAGAAGCCTACTTTTTTGAAGCAAACAGAGAGTACTCCCTCACCTCGAACAATTATCACATAGCGAACCAGAGACTCTACAGGGTCAGGTGGGGGAGGAGGGGCACAGTATCACTCACTTTAGGAAACACAGGAATAGCAGTCATCGCTACTTAATTGTAACTCCCTCTTACCACTTTTTAAAAAAAAATATTTACATTCCATTAAATTGCCTTTTTAAATTTTTTTTAATATTTTATTATAAGACCGTGAGATATACAATTACAAAAATGTTCATAAGATGTTCATATTTGGGTTTAGTTCATACAGTGTTCCAGCACCCATTCCTCCACCAGTGCCCATTTCCCACCACCTATGTACCCGATTCCCTCCCCCCCCATAGACTGCCTCCTATAGCAGGCTCTTTATCTCTCTTTTCTCTCTTTCTATCTCTCTCTTACTTTTCTTATATATTGTGGATTGTAATAAATACACTTAGAGCTTATCATGTTATCTTTTTGCCTATATTTAATGCTCAGTTTTAGGTTGATATTAGCACTTTCGACAATTACCAGCACACTGTTCCATTCTCTGTCTTACCTAACCTCTGACTCTCAAATGTTTGTGATAATTTCCACCTTTGACAAGATCTCCAGCTCCATGTTTCTCCTGACCATGGTATTAGCATCATAATATATATTATGTATATATACATCACTTGATCACTTGATCACTTGAATCCCGTTATTCATCGATTTGCTCGAGCGGCGCCAGTAACATTTCCATTGGACCTTATCACGTGCCAATGTAGCCCAATGGCATCTGGTTGATTCAGGAATACGAAGAGCCTCAAACCGTTCCTTCAGTGCCTTTACAAGGAAGTCTGACCATCTTGTAGGTGGGCGGCCACGTGTTCTTTTTGACATCCCGTGAGGATCCAGTCGGTAATGGCTCTAGTCCAGCGGTTGTCTCCAAATCGCATTACATGTCCAGCCCATCTGATTTTCGATGCCTTGGCAAACGAGACAGCGTCCCTGATTCTGGAATAGCAACGAAGGTCAGAACTGTGGATTCCTTCTCTCACTTGAGTGAGGCGTGATATTCCAAGCATAGCTCTTTCGATTCCTCTCTGGGAGAGCCTAATAGCATTCTCATCCTGCTTCGTAGGGCCCAGGTCTCTGAGGCGTATGTTAATGCAGGGAGAACAGTGGAGTCAAAGAGATGTGCCCGGAGCCGGAGGTTCTTTGTCCTTTTTTAGCTATTTCTTCGATGCTTTTGAAAGCATTCCATGCCGCTCTCTTTCTCCTGGCGCAGCTCAGGTTTTAGGTCGTTCATCATGTTGATTTCTCGACCTAGGTACACATAACTGCTGCATTCAGAGATGTTTGTTCCATTGAGAGTGAATGGAGCCTCAGGAACTAGTTCATTCTTCATGAACATTATTTTCTTTAGATTCAGCTGTAGACCTATCTTTCCACATTCTCGGTCAAAGTCAGCCAGCATTTGTGCCGCTTGGTTAATGTTTGGTGTTATTAGAACAATGTCATCAGTGAAGCGGAGGTGGTGTAGTTGCCGACCATCTATCTTCACTCCCATTTCCCTCCCATTCTAATTGTTGCATGATGTTCTTGAGGGTGGCACTGAAGAGTTTTGGTGAAATGGTATCACCCTGTCGAACCCCTCTTTTGACATTAATGATCACTTCTTTGTAGAATGGTGAGATCCTGGTGGTGAATCCGTAATACAGCTCACGAAGGATCTTGATGTATTGGCGTTTGAACGCCCTGTTTGGCTAGGGCTTCGATGACTGCTTCAGTCTCCACAGAATCAAAGGCTTTCTGTAAATCAATGAACGTGAGACAGAGAGGCATCTTGTACTCCCTACAAATCTTGATGAGCTTGGTTACTGTGTGGATATGGTCGATTGTGCTGAATCCTTTCCGGAAGCCTGCTTGCAAGCATGGTTGTCCTTCATCTATTGTTCTGCTAAACCTGTTCAGGATGACTCCAGTAAACAGCTTGTAGATGACGGACAACAGGCAGATGGGGCGATAGTTGCCAATGTCGTGAATGTCTCCCTTCTTGAACAGTAGAACTGTCCTGCTGGTTTTCCATTGGGAGGGCACCTTGCATTCGGACAGGTAGCATGTGAAGAGCCGAGCTAGTGTATTGATGAGTACCGATGGCAGATTCTTTAGGTGTTTGGGTCTGACTTTGTCTGGGCCTGAGTGTTGTTCCCTTCTTTACCGACGAGATGGCATGTCGGATTTCAGAAGGGAGAATGTTGGGAATGACATATCCATCCTGTGGAATTTGGTATGTGGGCAGGTGGATATGGCTATCAAAGAGATTTGAGTAGAAGTCCTGGATAATCTTCTCCATTGCCTTTCTGGAAGATGTGATAGATCCATCAGGGCGTCGGAGGGCAGTCATCTTGGTCTTATAGTTGGCGAAGGACAGGCGGGCAGTGCGAATGCTTTTCCTGGCTTCTGCTGCATCTTCCAGTATTTCTGCTCTTCTGTCTTTGAGGTCTTCTTTTATCGCTTCTCTGCACCGTTTAGCAAGCTTGGACGTTAGCATTTGGTCTCCTGAGGCTTGCGGCTTGCCACGTTGGCGAATGACCTCAAGAGTTTCTGAATACAAGTGTCCTTTTGTGTCTTTCTCTCTCTCGACATTCTTCGCACAATCATGGAGGTGCTGAACCAGTCGGTTGTATTCTTCATCGATGTCATCAATGATGGTATCTTCCCATGTTGCTGCAATGATGCCAAAGAGTTCCCAGTTGGTGTTTGTTCTGGGAGTCCTCTTCTTAAACTTTGCAGCCTTTTCTCCTCATTGCAGGAAGTAGAATTTTGCACGAAGGAGACGGTGGTCCGATCCTGTTTGGAATTTGGGGTAGACAGCAAAATCGGTCAGACAAAACCGTCTATTGAAGATGATGTGGTCAATTTCATTGTGGAACTGTCTGCCAGGAGATTCCTATGTCCAACGTTTCGCTTCAGCTTTCTGGAACTGTGAGTTCCCATGAATGGTCTTGGTGGATATGATGAACTCAGATAGTCTCTCACCCTGTTCGTTCCATTCTAGGCCATGGGTCCTGATGTGGAGTTCTTTAGCTGATCTTTTTGGTCCTATCTTGGCATTAAAATGACCGACTATGATCTTGTAGAAGGTGTGATCTTTTTTATAGAACTCCTCCAATTCCATGTAGAATTTCTCAATTTCATCTTCTTTGTATGTGGACGTTGGTGCGTAGACAATGAAGATAGAAATTGCTGGCAGTGAGCCACATCTCTTCAAGTGTAATGGTCCTATTCGGTTTGTTAGGAATTCAAATGAATCAATGTTGACAGCCATGTTTGTGTTCACAAGGACACCAACGCCACCGATGCCTCTTTTCGCCTCATGTTCCAAGGAACAATTCTTCTTCAGTGTCACAGATACACCCGGTAGAGCAGAAACCAGCTTTCCCCGTTCAACCCCCTGCATTCCATGGACCACGAGAGCAACTTCTGACCCAAGTCCACCATCCCGATGGAGCCTCGGAGGAGCCCAGAGAACCCCCACACCTTGCTGGCAGCAATCTTCACAATCCACACTCTGCAGCAGGTAAGATCTCCACCCAGCAGATTAATCCAGTCTCCAGCCCACAGATTAATCCAGTCTCCAGCCTGGCCTGTCAGAAACCCAGCCTACAAGGACCCACCACGCAGAGACCCACCCTTCAGAGGAGAGTATTTCAAGCCCAGGAATGCTTGAGCCTAAGACACAGGTACACCCGGCAGAGCAGAAACCAGCTTTCCCTGTGCAATTTACCTCCAAATTACCATAAATATTCTGCCCACCCCTCTGAGAGAGCCCCACAAAGTAATGAGAATATAGCGCCCGCATGGCAGAGCCTGGCAAGCTGTCTGATGCGTGTTCGATATGCCAAATCCAGTAACAGAAATATTTATTTTCCTGAATCCGAAAGAGCCCTTAATATGGCAGCAGTAAGAAAGGCAAACAAGCAGTGCCTGATAAAATTTCATGGCCATCCTAGGCTGCCAAAATGAAGAAGGACTAAAATGACTGTCTGTACTTTCAATGCACGTACACTGGCATCGGAAGCATATATTGAGTATCTAATGCTGCAAGCGCAAAAGATCAAGTATGACATCATTGGTCTGACTGAGACGAGGAGGCGCCAGTTTCATCATGCTGTATATATACATATATATTATATATCATGATATGTATACATCATAATATACATATATATATATATATATATATATATATATATATATATAGGGAGAGGATCATGTTGAGTGAAATTAGCCAGAAGAAAAAAGACGGATATAGAATGACTGCATTTAACAAACACCCCACCAACTGTGCATTTAATAAATGCAGTCATTCTATATCCAACTTTTTCCTTCTGGCTAATTTCACTCAACATGATCCTCTCCAAGTCCATCCATTTATAGACAAATTTCATAACTTCATTTTTCCTAACAGCTGCATACTGTTCCATTGTGTAGATATGCCAAAGTTTCTTTATCCAGTCATCATTTCTCAGGCACACTGGTTGTTTTCAGATTCTGCCTATTGTGAATAGTGCTGCTGTGAAAAAAAAAAGGTGCAAATGGTGTTTCTGCTGTGTGTTTTTTGGCTCCCCAGGGTATATTCCCAGGAGTGGTATGACTGGGTCAAATGGGAGCTCAATTTCTAGTCTTTGGAGGAATGTTCATATTGTTTTCCAAAAAGGCTATGCTAGTCGACATTCCCACCAACAATGGATGAGAGTCCCCTTTTCCCTGCATTCACACCAGCACTTGTTGTTCTTGCCCTTTTGGATATGTGCCAGTCTCTGTGGTGTGAGATGATATCTCATTGTTGTTTTGATTTGCATCTCTATGATGATTAGTGATATTGAGCATTTTTTCACATGTCTTTTGGCCGTTCAAATTGCTTCTGTTCATTTCTTCTTCCAATTTTTTATGGGGTTTGCTGTTTTCTTCTTGTAAAATTCTACCAGTTCCTGATATATCCTGGATATTAACCCCTTATCAGATGGGGATTGGGTGAATATTCTTTCTCATTGTGTGGACTGTCTTTGTATTTTGGTCACTGTTTCTCTTGAGGTGCAGAAGCTTTTTAGTTTCATGTAGTCCCATATGTTTATCTTTCCTTCTAGTTGCTTTGTTAGTGTTTCACCTTTGAAGATGCCTTTAACTTCAATGTATTGGAGGAATTTTTCTATATTTTCTTCAACGTACTTTATGGAATCAGGATCTGATATTGACATCTTTATTCCATTTTGATCTTATTTTTGTGCATGGTGTTAGACAGAGGACCAAATTTAATTTTTTTACATGTCGCTGCCCAGTTTTCCCAGCACCAGTTATTGAAGAGGCTTTCCTTGCTCCATTTCAAGCTTCTTGCACCTTTATTGAAGATTAAATGATCAAGTGTTTGAAGATGGGTGTCAGGATACTCAATTCTATTCCATAGGTCCAAAGGTCTGTTTTTATTCCAATACCACGCTGTTTTAATTACTACTGCTTTGCAGTACAGTTTGAAGTTGGGAAAGGTGATGCCGCCCATCTTCTTTTTCCCAAGGATTGCTTTAGTTATCCATGGGGATTTATTGTTCCATACAAATTTCAGGAGTGTTTGGTCAATTTCTTTGAAGAATGTCATGGGTATCCTTGTAGGGACTGCACTGAATCTGTACAAAGCTCTAGGGAGTATTACCATTTTGACAATGGTGATTCTCCCCATCCATGAGCAGAGATGTGTTTCTATTTTCTTGTGTCCTCTTTTATTTCTTGGAGCAGTGTCTTGTAGTTTTCTTTGAATAGGTGCTTTACATACTTGGTTAAGCTGATTTCTAGGAATTTGATTTTCTGTGGCACAATTGTGAATGGAATTGTTTTCTTAATATCCTTTTCTTCTTTGTTTTTATTTGTATATAGGAAAGCCACTGACTTTTTGGGTGTTGATTTTTAATCCTGCCACTCTACTCTATATATCTATTGTTTCTAGGATTTTTTTTTTGGCCAAGAGTTTATGGTACTCTAGGTATAATAGCATGTCATCTGTGAGTAGATGCACTTAATGTCCTTTTCTCTCTCTGATTGCTATGGCAAGTACTTCCAGTACTATATTAAATAAAAGAGGTGAGAGTGGGCAACCTTGTCTTGTCCCTGATCTTAGGGGAAAGCTTTCAATTTTTCCCCATTGAGAATGATACTTGCTGTGGGCTTTTGGTAGATGTAAATTGCCTTTTTTTAAAGGACATGCATTTTCTATCATTATTTATGAATGCAAGTGTTGGGCCATATGTTAAACAAGTATATGTTTGATGGATACTGCTAAGTTAATTTCTATTGAAACTTTGTATTGAGGTACTGTGATTTACATAGTTATTTCTGAGTTTCAGGAATACAATTTTTCAACACCAATCTTATCAGCAGAGCAGGCAAGACTTGAGCAGAGACTCCTTGGAGCAGTAGATTTTCATTCCTTTCTGGCTCCCCATCTCTTGTACAAAAGAGTTTATATTACACTGATCTGGCCTCACAAGTTTTTGCTTATTTTTATTTCTATGTCAGTATTAAGATAATGGTTTTATGCTGGCAGTGCTACTATACTTCTCCCTTCACTATTGTCCCACAGCCACTTCTTGATTTGTTCTTATTTGAAATCAAGCATAACTATTTATTGAACCACAGTACACAATAATAGATTATTACTGTTGGTACTTTATAAAAAATTATTTCTATATAAGTTAGAAACATTTTGTAAAATCATGGATGACAGGAGCTAATTCCTACTAAACTGAGTAATTATCAGTATTTTCTTATATTTCATCTTGATATTATTTTTTCTTTTGCAAATATGCAGTGGACTTAATTACTTTATTACTGGTATATTTTGTGAAATGCATAGCTATGTCTTAGCTAACAATGTTATACATTCACATGTCCCTATACACTATTTTTATGGCCAGTTAAACTAGGCATGTTATGGAAGATTTTACACTTAAAATCATAATATTTTCTATAAAGACTTTTCATTTTTGAAAAAATTATTTACTGACTTACGGCTGGAGAGATAGTATAGCAGGTAGGGAGTTTGCCTTGCATGTGGCTAATATGGGCTCAATCTCCAGCATCCTGTATGGTCCCTCAAGCACCATCAGGAATAATTCCTGAGAGCAACCTAGGAGTAACTCTTGAGCATCGCTGGGTGTAGCCTCAAAAAAAAATCAAAGAAAAATGTTTATTGACTCTTTAGAGAATCATTTTCTTATCCAGAAATTTGGGGTGATCCATTAGCTATATTTCTTAATACCAAACTTGCAGCTCAACTCCATGATACTGATAGCTTTACAGATATTTCTAACCCAGCCTTTCCTTGAAGGAGAGATCTAAATTTCTTCTCTTCCTTCTTCCTTCTTCACTCATCATTTTTTCCCCTTTTATTTTTCCTGAAACAAATCCATTGTGTCATCTCATATGGTATTTACTATGCCTATTCACAAACATCAAAAGGATGGCAATCTGTTTAATATCCTGCAGATGAACATGCGCTAAAAAGTGGCATTGGCAATTGGGCACTCGCTGCCCACTGGGCACCAAGCAGTGATATGCTAGAGATCTGGCATGTGGTTCATAGAAAAGAATGGCATTTATTGCAATTGTATCAAAAACAAATTATGTACCAAATGCTTGCCTCCATAAGTACTTGGACCATCATTTATCCATCATCCACTCATCTCCTAACCTCCACCCTTCCACTTTATGACTGTTGAATGGCTTATATGTGTGTATTTCTTTCCCCTGTGTTCCTGAGTTCACTCCTGTTTTACTAGCCCCAATGTACATGACAAGAATCAGTCAGTTGCCTGCAAATGTGACTGACACAGATGACAGTGTATCAGTCTTCTGCAAAATAGTTTCTTTTACAATAGATAATTAGGGACAATGGCTATTTCATGCTGCTAGACACTGTAAGGATAAGAAAAACCTAGGATTTAGGATTCAAATATTTATAAACGTTTAAAAATCTCAGAGATAGCTAAAGAATTTTAATTACAAATGAGTGGTCTTTGGGTAGGGAGAAAGAGCACAGGGTTTTGTACTATCCTATAAGCATAAAGCCACAAATTCATATCATCATTGTCCTGCGTGCACCAAGCACCTCTCTGGCAGTTTTGCTGTTGGAGACATAATTAATCTCTATATTCTCTGGTGCATCAAGCAAATTGTTACTCACCACAGTCATATATGTGTAAGTGCCACTAAAGTGTTGTTGTTACCCCTTGTGAACACAGCAACTAAGACATGTGTGGGTTCCACAGCCTGGAAGAAAGACCTCTAGTGAGCACATGTGTAAATAATATAGCTAATAACATGACAACAAAACATGTGGACCTCAACCAAGAGTGAGGCCAAAATGTACTGTGCAGGCATCATGGCTAGAGGAGAGCAAACCTCAGTGAGCAATGTGGCAGAGTGTACAAGCACCATAGCCTGTTGTGTAGGCCCCAGCCAGCCCCTCTGCCCCTCAGTGTGACTGTCATAACCAGGCATGAGTGCACCCCACGAATTAGGGATCTTCTATGCCAGGCTCTTTATTCCTGGGGAAGTTGGGCCTCTCAGGCAGTGTTCAGGGTCCCTGGGGTCACTCCCATCCGGGATGCGAGGCTGCTGTGGTCTGGTGGTGCTGAGGATTCAAACTAGGTCAATCCCTGCATGTGTCCTTCTCCCTGTACTATCACTCAGCCTATCAGGTTCCTTTGTTTTAAAGAAACTGGGGTGCAGAGGAGGTGGCAGTCCAATATGTCAGGATGAAAGCCTAAAAGAACTCACTTTTCTGTCATGGGCCAAATAAATGTTCTTTAAAGATATCAATTTTATGGGACCAGAGCAGGTAGAGCAGATAAGGCACGTGGCCAACTTGGGTTTGATCTCCTCGATCACATTTGCTCCCCCAGTACTACCAGGAGTGATCCCTGAGCACAGAGTCAAGGGTAAATCTTGATCAGTTTTATGAATAAAATTGACAGATAATTCGGAACTATATTTGGTCACAGCCCTGGCACAGAATCTTCCCTTCAATATTCAAAGTTGTTTGAAGTCCTGGGGAAATCGTTAGGAAAGGTGAATTTAATGTTACGTCTGGAGAGAGATAACTCAGGCTAAACACATACTTTGCATGTAGGAGGTCCAGGTTTGATCCTCATTACCACAGGAGCTACCCATCCCTGAGCACTGAGCCAGGAGTAGCCCCTTGAGCACTACCAAGTGTGGTGTGGCACAACCCCCTGAAAAAAGCAGTCTGTTTTGAGTGGTTTCAAGAACGATTTGTGTGTGTGTACTCAGACTGCAGGACTAAAGGGCAGTGTAGCCCTGAAAGGAACAACCATGTCTTACAGGTTTAGGTTCATACACAAGATTTGGATGAAGGGTTCCACCACCACCACATTCTGGCACTAACCACATCAGTCTCAGGCCTCTCCGTTCCAGCCACTCAGCCATGAAGACACCAAACACACACACCACTCAGATTTCACAGATGTTGATTGTTGGGGACCAACAATTGTCCCCAACAATACCGGGAAATGAGTTCCCTTCTACCTCTGAAGCCAGTGGGAATGGATAAAATCTCAGAAATATGGCGCAGTTTTAAAAGACTTTACTATCACAGGTTCTGATATACAATCTAAGAACAGAAAAAACCCGGCACTCTGGGTTTCCAACTGGGCCCTGGCCACATGTAGGCCAAGATGGCTGCCACCACGTGTTGAAATACAACAGAGAATGGAGAGGACAGAGAGAGGAAAACACCAAGGGAAACCAAAATGGCAAAAGGCCCTTCTTTTTCCTAATTTCTTTTAGAGTCAGAAGCCTGCCAAAATCTTCTAGCCCAGCCCGTCATGGGTTGGACTGTCTAGAGAGGAAGTCAGGTAAATGACCCTGTTGAAATGTAGATCTTTAGATGGACCTTTAGCTCAAGCTTCATAAAAGCCAGCACTGATTTCCAGAGGCAAAATCTCCCTAGCAGAGTGAGAAGGGGCTGCATCTCTGAACCAGAAAGCAGTTCAGAATGTAATTTGTAGGAAATGGCATTAATAGTTGAATATTTAGCTAGCAGATCCCAGACTCTGGATCCTACTAAGGTCCAAAATCCATCAGAATAATTCACTTTGGCTTTACCTTTAGAGTCAGAGACATGTTAGTTTGCCCAGAGGCGCACTGGCATGTCTCTGAACTAGGAGAATTGATTACATTATGCTTGATCCAACGTGGCCAAATACTCTTGGGATATGTACATGCATGTCTTACGCAGAGACCCGTGGGAACAGAATATCTGGAGCAAGCAAAATTCATGATAAAAAATAATTATGCCATATAAAATTATGAAATCAGTCCAATTCTGCCCAAACTCCCATTGTGTCTGCTCCAGAGATTCCCAAAAGAAGGGACCAGCTCTCCACATAAGCTAAGTAGCTAGAAGCTAAGGTTCAGTAGGGCGTGTCACCCAAGAGTTGATCAGTGATCAGACACATATTTTGGGCACTGGAGCAAAAGTATAGCAAGAAAGGTCTTGTTTTGTATATGCTTGATCTAAGATTCAATCAATCCCTGGTATCCCATATGGTTCCCTGAGCTCACCAGGAGTGATCTCTGATTGCAGAGGCAGGAGCAACACCTGAGCACCATATGATGTGACCCAAAAACCAAGTCAAGCAACCAAAAATAAGCACAATTAGCACTATGAGTATTACTCACCTTAATCTGACTGAGGTCTAAAGACTGATTTTTTAAAAGTGCGATTCTAATAATCTACACTTCTAAATTCCATAATATCAGTTTTCACAGTTCATAATCTGACATCCCCAAACACTATTTCTAGAGTAACTTTCTAACAGGGCCTCCAAGGCACTCTTTAATACCAGGAAGTGACAAACTAAATGAGTTGAAAAGTTTATTTTAAAATTTTATATAGATTTTTTGGAAAATGTTTTTAAATTCTGAACTATATGACCACCCTCTCTGAAGTATGAGCTTAATAATTAGTTTGTTAATATTATAATGTTACCTTACATTTTACCTTACATTTTTATTAATATATGTTTTATGCTGTTAAAAATTCTAATGTTTATTATTTTTCCTTTAAACAACCTCTTAATTCAGGCAGCACTGTTATTCTCCTGTTAAAAGGCCCTAACTTAATTTGCTCATTTCTTAAACTTTCCCTACTTCTCCTGTCCACCTCAATTCTTCATTTTTGGTCCCTCTTTGTCCCACTTCTTTTCTCTCTAACTTAAACATGATTTTATTTCTACACCTTAAATGAGTTTTGGCAAGTGTCCGTAACTGGTCTTCACTCCCCTGGCATCACTCCAGGAAGTAGCTTCTGGAACTCTTGGCTACAGAAAGGTTCAGAGACCTGAGGAAAACGCAAAGGCCTTGGTTCAGCTTCTCCATCTTCCAGTCCCATTTTTTAAATTTTTTTTCTGAGGATCTTTATCCTCGACTCTGACCCTTATCAGAGCGTTGATAAACTCTGGCCCTCAAGTGCTGTATCATGGTTTCTTAATACTATAGAATCTGGACTATCTCATTGACAATCCCAGTCTCCATGGTGCCAATATTTGCAGGGTCTCCAGCAACCAGGTTCATCACCTTCTACCAGTTCAGTTTCCGTTTTGCATCTCCAAAGTCTCTACTGACATTTCTGGCCTCTCAGACCAAGTTAAGAGAACTAGGCCCCCAATCCTGTGCTCATCAGAACCTGCGGTACTTTTCTCTCTGCCCACAGAGGAGTTCCAAGTGAGGGACTCTAGTGACAACTGTCAGCACCAGAAGGATCCTGTGTTTGTTCCCAGTCATCTCAAGAAACAGTGCTCTCAGAGCAAACACACTTCTTTTCTGAACCAGAAATTATTACAGATCTTGTTTTACCTCACCACTAAAATCATTTAAATCTTTTCACCTCACCAATCTTTAAATCATGGGCTAATTTCACCAATTCCCATGCAATTAATTAATGAAAAGGGCACATAAGCTCAGGTGTGATCCCAGAGCCAGAGCTAAAAGTAAACCCCAAGCGCAGACAGTGCAGTCCCAAAACAATCCTCCCCATGGGGCCGGAGCGATAGCCCAACGGGTAGGGTGTTTGCCTTGCACGTGGCCAGCCCATGGCGGCCCGGGTTCGATCCCTGGCATCCCATATGGTCCCCCCGAGCACTGCCGGAGTAATTCCTGAGTGCAGAGCCAGGAGAAACCCCTGAGCATAACCGAAGTGAGACCCAAAAAAGCAAAAAAAAAAAACAAAAAAAAAAAAAAAAAAACCTCAAAACAATCCTCCCCCAAAACTTATAATGATCAATTTTATATTTTAAATACTTTACAGCAAATAAAAAAAACTTTAATTTGCCAGAGATAAATAATCCTGAGTTGCTAGCTTCCACTACCATATCATGGAACATAATTTATAATTAATCATGGTGTTGGTGATTTTTTTAAATAGAAAAATCTGCCTTTCTCCAAATCCCTATATCCCCTCTTGCTGCAGGACACCTAAAAGCCTAGGCCTCTGCATCTGCCCTGGATTGCCTCCTGCAGGTCACTTCATAGATAGGGGGGTAGTCTGAATGTGGCAGTCTTATCTGACCATGTATTCTGTACTGGCTGGTATAAATATTCTCTCATGCTACCACAATCATCATGGGACTAGCTAGATCTTACCAGCGTATTTGCCTGGCCACGTTGGATCTCTAAGTAATTAGACCAGAGAGAAATGCTGTTTGCCTCCAAGCAAGCAAGCATGGCTCCCTGATAACTCAAAGGCAACTAAAATACAAAACTACCGTGAAGTAGACGAGACTCTTGTGAAGGCTTGGAGAAATATTTAACTGGCATTAGTATAGACTTTGGTACAGAGGCATGCCATCTCAGAAACCCCCTTCTCTACCCTATAAAGGCAATTCCAGGCAGATCTTGGCTCAAGATATTAGGTGAGGTGCTGGGAGAAATTACCTGAGGGCATTTGATCCTTCCTGCCAGGAGAAGTTACATTTAGCTTATAGCTTCTCCCAGCTCTGCTAGGAGGCTTTTAATTAGCTCTGGGTCCTTGTAAACAGCCAAAAGGCCTCCTGAAGTTGCTACTTTTCTATAGAGTTATTTTCCTGTTTTCATCTCTAGATAGCCCAGCCCAGAATGGGCTGGGCTGGGGAGTTTGGGAGGATTTCTGGCTATAAAATAAGCTGCAAGAAGAAAGAAGCGCTCTCTTTTTTTTCCCCTTTTGCCATTTCGGGTTCCCTTGGTGTTTTGCTTCTCTGTCCTCTCCATTCTCTGTTGAGCCTCAACACGTGGTGGCAGCCATCTTGGCTTACACCTGGCTGGGGCCTAGCTGGGAACCCAGAGTCCAGAGGTTTTCCCTGCTCTTGGATTGTATATTGGAACCTGTGATAGTAAAGCCCTTTTAAAACTGCATTGGATTCCTGAGTCTTCATCCATTCCCCGCCTGCTTCGGAAGTAGAAAGCAACTCGCTTCCGGCACTGTCGGGGGACCCCTGGCGGAGCTCCCGACACCCTCTGTATATTGTTACTGAAACATCCTATTCTTCAAATCATAAGTCATTCTTGTTTTTGTAGGCAATATAATATTTCTAAGAAGATGCTAGCATCCCACCCTAAAAAAAAATTTTAAAGCCAGGGGCCAGAACACACAGTGTGTAGGGTATTTGCCTTGCACACAGCCGACTTGGGTTCAATCCCAGGCATCCCATATGGTGCCCTGAGCATTGCCAGGAGTAATTCCTGAGTGCAGAGCCAGGAGTAACCCTGAGAATTGTTGGTGTGACCCAAAGAGCAAAAACCAAAAATTAAAGCCAAAAAGCCATTGTCTAAGTGAAATTCTCTCACCACTCCTATCAGTACACTAGTTTAATTTTGTCAACATAAAAGGATGGTAGCTAATAATCAGAGAATAAAGAGAAACATTCAATGATTATAGTAAGAATTTGAAAAAATGTCCACAGGATATAGGACCTATGTGCTGTCTTGCCTATTCTTTTCCTCCTTACTAGTAGACATCCTACCAATGAGGTCTTTTGTGTACTGAAATATAGTAGCTAAGAGTAGTTAGTGTGTTTACTTTTAAATATGGCAAATTACTCATAAAACAATGTACTAAATCTCATTACTCTTTGCATAACAAACCTTAAATAATATGCCTTTCAGTTTCTAGAATTTTTAGGCCCTGATAGATTTTCACTACTGGGAGCTTGAAGTCCTTCTTCCTGACCCTTTTCTATCCCCTTTCAGAGAGGAAATGGGCATGACCCCAAGCAGGCTCAGAATTTGTTGCTTTGTAAAGATATCCATCTGTTCCTTTCATTGTCTTCCTAGTCATATCTGGCAGGGTTTGTGATGTCCAAATACATTTCTGTTAATGTCAACACTATAGAGCCAAGAACTCTTTGGACAAGTAAACTTCATTACAAGCTATTGCCTTATGTGTCATCAAAAAAATTGCCCTTGTCTGGATCCAGAGTCTTTATTACTAGAGAGAATGAGGAATACTCAGCAGGAAAAAATGCATTTGGTATTAAACATGCTAACAAAATAGGCATTTTAAAGATGGGTAACAAGCAACAGAAATCAAAATAGGAGAAACATTGAGCAAATGTGACATTTTAAACTTGACCTTTCTACTGAGTTAGTATTTCAGAGGTTATTACTTTTATGGGTGTATCTAAAACAACATACCAACTATGTGAGAAGCCATAGTCTCTATTTATTCTTCCCTAGGGTATAACCGCAGGGCCAATTTAAATAATACAGCAGAAAAATCTGTTTTTTTTTAAATAATGAGTTTTCTTTCTTTTTTCTTTGTTATAGTGGTGCCACATCTAGTGTTGTTTAGGGGGCTGGGTCCACTCGCCATGGTGTTCCAATCAGTTGCAATGACAAAGTACTCCACAGTGATGGGAGAGAGGGCAGCCAACAAGACCAAATCTGCTGGAGGTGATCAGGGACCATATGGTACTAGAGATCAAATTCAGGTACAAGGGATAAAACGCTATATGACATCTAATACACGACAATGATATGTTCTACCACTTAAACTATTCCCACATTTTCTTTTAGTAAGTATAGATGCAAATTTTATTATAGTGCTAGAGATTCCTCTAGTCCATCATGAATTTAAATTTGCTTCTCAGTTGCTACCTTGTCGGGATGCCGCTGGGGTCCCAGACAGTGTCAGGACAGAAGTTCTCTTCTACCTCCGAGGACGCTGGGGGAACAGATGAAAACTCATGAGTCCGGCTGAGTTCCAAAAAAGGCTTTTAATAGTACAAAGGCTCTTCCACAGCACTCCAATATAATGAAAGACCTCTAGCTCTGGTCCTAACCTAGACCATAAAAGAGAGCCTAAGTCTCCCACCAAAAAGAGAGAAGATCTCACCAGAGAGGAGTCCTACCCAAAAGAAGGGGAAAAAAAGGCCAAGGGGTCTCAAGTCAGTCCCCTTATATACACCAAAGTAATCCGATCTGAGACAGGGAGGGTCCTGTCAACAAAGAACCCTAAACAGATTGTAGAAGGGCAGTGCCACACCCTATTACACATATAAACAAAGGTTATAATCAAGGACTAATCCCTTTCTATAATCTTACATAAGAGATAAGATTATCTCTTATGTAAAACACTGGGAGAGAGAGAGAGAGAGAGAGAAGGAGCTGATATAAAGTAATACATCTTAATGAGCTTCATGTAATCTAGATGGTATCCACAAGGTCCTTCTTATTTATTATCTGCACCAGGGGTGATTCTGAGTATCTTGTTCTCCTTATACTGAAAGAGTCACACTCGCCTGCTTGAGAGCAAACTAGTATGATCCTTCCTATAGTCTTCCTATAGTCTAAATGTAGCCAGGGTGGTAGTCTCCTGGTAAATTCTAACTGTCCCACACTGGGTGCAGTGGGTATAAAGAGGAGCTGTGCCCAATCTAGAAAAACTAAGTCCTAGTAGATGTATAAGTCAGAAGTTATTCAGAGTCAAGGTGATGTCTGTAACTGCCACACCCCTCTAGCAGTGTTTACATAGAAAAGAGATCTCATTAAAATGAACCTTGGCTTAAGCTGTGAGTGGGTAAAACAGCAAAACTCCCAAACTTGCTAACCCTGTTATCCAACACTACCTCTTAAAGAAGAAACATTGTAGAGGTGCATCTGTTATTAAGTACTATAATTTTAAAAGAATTTCAGTTTCCCCTTGCCAGATGCTATGTGCAGTGTTTATGATTGCTATGCACAGTGTTTATGATTGCCCTCATCCTATATTTTTAACAACCCTTAAATTCTTGGACTCTTTCTGATAAATATGAAGTTAACAATTGTTCAACATCATAAAATTCAGCCTCAGTGTCTAGGCTCACCAGGAGGCTAAATAAATGGCAATGCCTGAGGCAAATAGCAAGACCACTCTGATCCTTGCAATCTCTGTGACATTGGTAAGAACATTGGTAAGAAGTGCAAAGAGCTCAATTTTCATTTTAAAGGCCCCCCCACACACACCCAAAAAAAACCTTACATTTAATAATACTGTATTCTCTGGAACACAAAGATCCAGTTTTACTGAGCATTTTTATTAATCTGAGTATTTTTATTTGAAGATCCTGAGAACTGTGGAAGAACCCTGTGGAAGAACTGTGGAAGAAATAAGATGTTGCCAATCCTGCATCATTATCACAAGCAGAAAAGTCTAGTCTTTAAATAAATCAACCAGGGAGTTAGCGAAAAAAGTTAGAATATTCACCTCTCATGAGGAAGCCCTGAGTTTAATCCCTGGCACCACATAGTCTCCTAAACAACCCTTCAGCAATCCCCCAAGCATCAATGGATATGATCCCAAAAACAAAACTAAATAAACAAAACTTAACAAAACTAGGGCTGAGGCTATAGACACTTGCCTTGTAGCATGTGAAAGCCTCAGTTTCATTCCCAGCACCACCAACTAAATTAAGTTAAATTACAAAGTCCCACTTCTCTACAGGATAAAATAGCTGTGATATTGCTATGATGTCACTAGAGTTCTTCATCCAGTTGTTATTTTCTAAGTCTGCTACAAGCCATGCATCAGCCAGGAGGAGAAACTGCACAGATTGAAACCATCATTAACAGCATTATAAATCAATACCTCAATAACATTTTGTTTAAAAATATATTGATAAGATCCCACAGGACATCAAAAGATCATGTGGCCGCCCACCTACAAGATGGTCGGACTTCTTCATCAAGACCCTGAACGAATGGCTTGTGGTTCTTGGTATTCCTGAAGCAAGCAGATGCCATTGGGATACACTGGCAAGTGATAGGGTCAAATGGATATGTTACTGGCACCTCGCTGGAGCAAATCGATGAATAATGGAATGTCAAGTGATCAAGTGAAGATAGTTTAAGGAGGTATTGTTTTGTTGCAAAGACAAACAAATGTAAAATGTTATAGTTTTCTTTCCCCACCATTTAAAGGCTGTTAATGCCCTTACCTTGAGATCTCTGCTTTAGATAAAAACCACTGAGTAATGCTTTGTTCAGAAGAACAGCTTTTGCAAGAAGTGGGCGATAGATTCAAGAGATGGAGTCTTGGGGAGGCTCGGGTCTGATGCTCACCACTGCATGGTTCCCCTAAGCACTGAACCCAGAGTGAACCCCGGACACCACCATGTGTGGCCCTAAAGCCTAAAGCAAACACAATAATCTAAGTCACTTTCTTTACTCACAGCTCTTTACAGAGCTACACCTTCATTCTCTAGTGAGGCAGTTTTTGTACTTTCCGGGATGGGAACTATTTCAAGTTTTCATTTCACTAACATATTTAACAACATTTAGAAATCCATGTTATAAGCTGGGCACCCTTAAAAACTCCACAAAGTAATATTTTTGTCTCAAATTAAGCAGCCTTTATTAGCTGGCCAGTCACTGCTTCCCCAGCCCAGCCTGGATGAGAGAGGCACCCTGAGAGGGAAAAGCAAGGGTTCTTTAAAGGGCCAGCCCACTTCTTAGAATTTCACTAAGCAAGCAAGCAGATTTACAGAAGCCAAACAAAATGGATAGCTAAACAATCCACTGATTAATACAGAAACAAAAAATAAAGTAAACATGGTTAAACAGAAACCAAAAATAAAGTAGGCAGTAGTTAAGGGAAAGCAAAAAATGAAACAGTCAAACAATTAGTAAAGGAGTCAGTCAATAAAGTAGTCAAACTATCAATAGTGTAGTCAAATAACCAATTGATTGATACAGGAACCAAAAATGGTTAGCTACACTCCGTACTAACCACTCCCATCCCGAATCCTGTTTAAAGGAGCAAGTGAACACACACATTCTGGATGCCAAAGCCCAAACTGGAAGCAATTTGTTCCTCTCTCAAGAAAACAAGTCAGTCACACATACTAGATCTTCATTAATAAAATCAGCAAAAAATGAACACATCACTAACAATTATGAGTCTTATTTAAGTTCCTGGAATATTTTTATTGTTTTGTCTTGTTTTTTTTTTTTTTGCTTTTTTTGGGAGGATCACTCCCAGCGTTACTCCAGGCTTTGCACTCCAGGAATTACTCCTGGTGGTGCTCCAGGGACCATATAGGATGCCGGGATTGAACCCGGTTGGCCGCCATGCAATGCAAACGCCGCATCGCGTTGTGCTATCGCTCCAGTCCTGCCTGCAATATTTTTTAAAGTATGGACACAGGTACACCCGGCAGAGCAGAAACCAGCTTTCCCCCCGTTGAACCCCCTGCATTCCATGGACCACAAGAGCAACTTCCGACCCGAGTCCACCATCCCGATGGAGCCTCGGAAGAGCCCAGAGAAACCCCCACACCTTGCTGGCAGCGATCTGTGTCACAATCCACACTCTGCAGCTGGTAAGATCTCCCCCCAGCATATTAATCCAGTCCCCAGCCCACAGATTAATCCAGTCTCCATCCCAGCTTGTCAGAAACCCAGCCTACAAGGACCCGCCCTGCAGAGACCAGCCCTTCAGAGGAGAGTATTTCAAGCCCAGGAATGCTTGAGCCTAAGACACAGGTACACCTGGCAGAGCAGAAACCAGCTTTCCCCGTAGTGGACCGTGCAGCGGCCGCGCACTTCTACCTCCAAATTACCACAAATATTCTACCCACCCCTCTGAGAGAGCCCCACAAAGTAATGAGAATATAGTGCCCGCATGGCAGAGCCTGGCAAGCTGTCCGATGCGTGTTCGATATGCTAAATCCAGTAACAAAAATGTTTATTTTCCTGACCCCGAAAGAGCCCTTAATACAGCAGCAGTAAGAAAGGCAAACAAGCAGTGCCTGGTAAAATTTCACAGCTGTCCTAGGCTGCCCAAACGAAGAAGGACTAAAATGACTGTCTGTACTTCAATGCACGTACACTGGCATCGGAAGCATATATTGAGGATCTGATGCTGCAAGGAAGAAAAGATCAAGTACGACATCATTGGTCTGACTGAGACGAGGAGGCGCCAGTCGCATCATGCTGTATTTGACACCAGAGAAGAATTGTTCCTTGGAACATGTGATGAAAAGAGGCGCCGGTGGCGTTGGTGTCCTTGTCAACACGAACATGGCTGTCAACATTGATTCATTTGAATGCCTAACAAACCGAATAGGACGATTACACTTGAGGAGATGTGGCCCACTGCCAGCAATTTCTATCTTCATTGTCTATGCACCAACATCCACATACAAAGAAGATGAAATTGAGAAATTCTACATGGAATTGGAGGAGTTCTATAAAAAAAGATCACACCTTCTACAAGATCATAGTCGGTGATTTTAATGCCAAGATAGGACCGAGAAGATCGGGCTGAAGAACTCCACATCGGGACCCATGGCCTAGAATGGAACGAACAGGGTGAGAGACTATCTGAGTTCATCATGTCCACCAAGACTATTCATGGGAACTCACAGTTTCAGAAGGCTGAAGCGAAACGCTGGACATGGGAATCTCCCTGGCGGACAGTTCCACAATGAAATTGACCACATCATCTTCAATCGACGGTTTTGTCTGACCGATGTTGCTGTCGCCCCCAAATTCCAGACAGGATCGGACCACCGTCTCCTTTCGTGCAAAATTCTACTTCCCGCAACGGGGAGAAAAAGCTGCAAAGTTTAAGAAGAGAACTCCCAGAACGACCACCAACTGGGAACTCTTTGGCACCATTGCAGCAACATGGGAAGATACCATCATTGATGACATCGATGAAGAATACAACCGACTGGTTCAGCACCTCCATGATTGTGCGAAGAATGCCGAGAGAGAGAAAGACACAAAAGGACGCTTGTCTTCAGAAACTCTTGAGCCCATTCGCCAACGTGGCAAGGCGCCGAGCCTCAGGAGACCAAATGCTAACGCCCAAGCTTGCTAAACAGTGCAGAGAAGCGATAAAAGCAGACCTCAAAGACAGAAGAGCAGAAATACTGGAAGATGCAGCAGAAGCCGGAAAAGTATTCGCACTGCCCGCCTGTCCTTTCGCCAACTATAAGACCAAGATGACTGCCCTCCGACGCCCCTGATGGATCTATCACATCTTCCAGAAAGGCAATGGAGAAGATTATCCAGGACTTCTACTCAAATCTCTTTGATAGCCACATCCACCTGCCCACATACCAAATTCCACAGGATGGATATGTCATTCCCAACGTTCTCCCTTCTGAAACCCGACATGCCATCTCATCGGTAAAGAAGGGAACAGCACCAGGCCCAGACAAAGTCAGACCCGAACACCTGAAGAATCTGCCGCCGGTACTCATCAATACACTAGCTCGGCTCTTCACACGCTACCTGTCCGAATGCAAGGTGCCCTCCCAATGGAAAACCAGCAGGACAGTTCTACTGTTCAAGAAGGGAGACATTCACGACATCGGGCAACTATCGCCCCATCTGCCTGTTGTCTGTCATCTACAAGCTGTTTACACGAGTCATCCTGAACAGGATTAGCAGAACACTAGATGAAGGACAACCATGCGAGCAAGCAGGCTTCCGGAAAGGATTCAGCACAATCGACCATATCCACACAGTAACCAAGCTCATTGAGGTTTGTAGGGAGTACAAGATGCCACTCTGTCTCACGCTCATTGATTTACAGAAAGCCTTTGATTCTGTGGAGACTGAAGCAGTCATCGAAGCCCTAGTCAAACAGGGTGTTCAAACCCAATACATCAAGATCCTTCGTGAGCTGTATTACGGATTCACCACCAGGATCTCACCATTCTACAAAGAAGTGATCATTGATGTCAAAAGAGGGGTTCGACAGGGTGATACCATCTCACCAAAACTCTTCAGTGCCACCCTCGAGAACATCATGAGACAATTAGAATGGGAAGGAATGGGAGTGAAGATAGATGGTCGGCAACTACACCACCTCCGCTTCGCTGATGACATCGCTCTAATAACACCAAACATTAGCCAAGCGGCACAAATGCTGGCTGACTTTGACCGAGAATGTGGAAAGGTAGGTCTACAGCTGAATCTGAAGAAAAACTATGTTCATGAGAAATGAACTAGTTCCAGAGGCCCCATTCACTCTCAATGGAACAAACATCTCTGAATGCAGCAGTTATGTGTACCTAGGTCGAGAAGTCAACATGATGAACCGACCTAAAACCTGAGCTGCGCAGGAGGAAGAGAGCGGCATGGAATGCCTTCAAAGGCATCGAAGAAATAGCTAAAAAGGACAAAGAACCTCCGGCTCCGGGCACATCTCTTCGACTCCACCATTCTCCCTGCATTAACATACGCCTCAGAGACCTGGGCCCTACGAAAAGCAGGATGAGAATGCTATTCGGGTCTCCCAGAGAGGCATCGAAAGAGCTATGCTTGGAATATCACGCCTCACTCAAGTGAGAGAAGGAACCCGGAGTTCTGACCTCCGCCGCTATTCCAGAATCAGGGACGCTGTCTCGCTTTGCCAAGGCATCGAAAATCAGATGGGCTGGACATGTAATGCGATTTGGAGACAACCGCTGGACTAGAGCCGTTACCGACTGGATCCCACGGGATGTCAAAAGATCACGTGGCCGCCCACCTACAAGATGGTCAGACTTCCTTGTTAAGACCCTGAAGGAACGGTTTGAGGCTCTTCATATTCCTGAATCAACCAGATGCCATTGGGCTACATTGGCACGTGATAGGGTCCAATGGAAATGTTACTGGCGCCCGCTCGAGCAAATCGATGAATAACGGGATTCAAGTGATCAAGTGATCAAGTTATAG
>JAJIBD010028819.1:0-33157 GCA_021461705.1 Cryptotis parvus
AGGCCCTGAGCACTATGGGTGTGGCCCCAAAACAAAAAGGAAAAAAAACAAAACAAAAAAAATAAGAATTTAACAAACTCTAGTCTTTACATTCCTGCCTTAGAGTACAGTCTGAAAATTAGGACATTCTATAGAATTTAGGTAGTCAAAAAGATTACTATTATTTTATTTTTTTTTAAATGTAGTGCTTACAAGGTCTGGGGGCATCACTCCCATATTTGGCCAACTGGATGGACCAGACAGTTCAAAACTAGTGTCTGAGAATGGAACTGCTCTGGCCTTGTGGCACCAGGGACCGCCATGCAACCTGTCAGTGCTTGGTACCTCTGGGAGGACCATGTAGAGCCATGGTTCAGACTGAGGACTCAGTGTATACGGAAGCATAAAACCCACAAGTGAGTTTTATCTAGGGTTGATCGCTTGATCACTTGATAACCAGTTATTCATCGATTTGCTTGAGCGGGCGCCAGTAATGTTTCCATTTGACCCTATCACGTGCCAGTGTAGCCCAATGGCATCTGTCTGTTTCGGGGATATTGAGAGCTCGAATTGTTTGTTTAGGGTCCTGATAAGGAAGTCTGACCATCTTGCAGGTGGGCGGAGACACGATCTTTTGGCATCCTGTGGGATCCAATTGGTAACGGCTCTAGTCCAATGGTCGTCTCCAGATCGCATTATATGAGCAGCCCATCTGATTTTCGATGTTCTGGCAAATGAGACAGCGCCCTTGATTTTAGAATAGTGACAGAGGTCAGAACTCCGGATTCCCTCTCTCGCTTGAGTGAGGTGTGATATTCAAGCATGGCTCTTTCGATTCCTCTTTGGGAGACCTGAATGGTATTCTCATCCTGCTTTCGTAAGGCCCAGGTCTCTGAGGCGTATGTCAATGCAGGGAGAACGGTGGAGTCAAAGAGGTGTGCCCATAGCCAGAGGTTCTTTGTTCTTTTGACTATTGTTTCGATGTTTTTGAAGGCAGTCCATGCCGCTCTTTTTCTTCCTGCACAACTCAGGTTTCAGGTCGTTCATCAAGTTGACTTCTCGACCTAGGTACACATAGCTGTTGCATTCAGAGATGTTTGATCCATTGAGAGGAACAAATGGGTCCTCTCTAGGGTTGATAAACTAATATTTTTTTTTGCGGTGGGTGGGGCACACGTGGAGGCCCATAGGGCTTACTTTCGTCTCTATGCCCAGGAGACACCTGATGGTGCTCGGGAGACTGTGTATAGTGTTGGGATTTCAAACTGAGGTTAGCACATGTTAGGCAAAGTGCCTTAATAACTCCTGTACTATCTCTCTGGTCCCACAATTTACGGATTACAACATCAGATACTTGGTAAAGAGGAAAGGTTTAAAGTAACCTGTCTACCCTTTAATGTATGTTCTGCAATCCATAGTCTGGAGGGGAAGGAAGAAAGAGAGAGAGAAAGGGAAGGAAATAAAGAACTTGCCATGGAGGAGGGCTGGGGGAGGAGGGAGGGAACCGGGAGGGGGAGGAGAAAGAGAGAGAAAGGAGGAAAAAGAACTTCCTGAGGAGGATGGGGGGGGGAGGGAACCGGGGGGGAGGAAAGAAAAGAGGAAATAAAACTGCCAAGGAGGAGGGCTGGGGAGGGGGGGAAACGGGACGTTGGTGGTGGGAGATGGGCACTGGTGGCGGGATGGGTGCTGGCAACACTGTATGACCAAAACCCAAAATATGAACTTTTTAATTGTATATCTTTGTAATTGTAAAAATAAAAAAATTAAAAAATAAAAAATAATAAAGTAACCTGTCAAATGATTACATGACAATTAAATGATCTGTAATAAATTCAATGACTTTTTTTCTATAAACTTGTTATAAAAATCTTTGACTTATTGATTTAACATTATTTTATTTAACATAAAATAATTTTTATGTTAAATAAACATTGTTATTTTATTTAATATTATTAAATGTTATTCATTTGGGAGTATGTGACAAAAGAGACAACTTGTTCAAGTATTCTAATCTTTGCAGTAACAATAATTATCACTTAGATTTATTTTTTTCTTTTAACTGCACCAGGCATGTGAGGCCTGCGCTCTACCGCTGAGCCGCATCACCAGTCCTTCAGAAGACACTAATATGTTCCCTCAAGATTTTAACCATGAATGGAGAAGACTACTTTTACATTATTCAAATAATAATTTAAAAGCGTTCATTTAGAATTGTGTCCAATCTAATGTGACTAGAGGTTCAAAGTGCTAATGTCTATTCCTATACCTAAAAAAGTTTTAGTCTTTAATTTATTTTTCCAAAATAAAAATTCAATTCTGTTTCATTTTTGGGAAAGAGAAAGAAAAAGAGCCAACAAAATATATTTGATAAAAATTATATGGATACAAAATGAAATTATATGGAAAAATGTAAAATAAAATACTTGCAGTTAGTTTGTAAGAAACTTTCTACCAGATTTCAAGAAGTTCCTAATAGGTGTACACAACTCTATAGAAACAAGTTTCATAATCCTGATCAATACCAAAACTGATGACGCACTTCTATTTATACTTTTTTTTTTTTTTAGAAAGTATCTGTTTCAGCTATGGCTATGAAAATAAAGTTCAGGTAAACACAAATAAACCTCTGGATTACAATGTTAAAAAGTATTCAATTGTGCCAGAACGGTAGCAGAGGGGTGAAGAAGCTGGTCTTGTGTGCAGTCTGTTCCATTCAGTCACGGCCACCATACGATCCCCCAAGCACTGCTGGGAGCTACATTAGTGCTTTCCCCAGCCCCACAGCATGGCATCCTAGACCCCTCCCCCAATGACATGCTGAACTAAAATTTCACAACTTTTGCAGTTTACATAATCGCATTGAATGTGGGGGAAAGTATTTTCTTAGTATTTTAGGGAACGAAAACTTTTCCTTCCTTGATTTTTTTTTTCTTTCCTACCTTTGGCACCATTGATTTTCTTTGTAACTTCTATTTTCTCTATCTTTGACATCTGATAATTATGTATGAAACTGGATGCCCAACTTCACTGAGTTGAGGAAGTTCTTTCTAAATTTGTTGAGTTTATCTTCAGGAATGAACTAAATATTTTGTTTTAAATACTCTTTGTATTTTTTTTCCCTTTAAGTCTATTTATAAAGTAATTACACTGACTGACCTGTAAATTGGTAACAAACTTGAAAGGTAAACCCCGCTTGATAATACTGTACTATGCTTTTCTGTATACTCTTTATTTCTATAGTTCTTGTGTTAATAGTTTTTGTTTGTTTGTTTTTGGGCCACACCCAGTGTGCTCAGGGCTAACTACTGGCTCTGTACTCAGGGACTATTCCTGGCAGGGTCACAGGACCATCGGTGTGCTGGAGATTGAATCAGGGGAGACCATGTACAAAGCAAGTACCCTGTCTGCTGTACTAGCTCTCTGCCCTTGTTGAGGATATTTTGCCTGTAAAAATATATTAATCTAAGATTAATGCTATAAATTATATTGACTGAAGGATACATCTGATACTAATATTTTTAGATTCCCAAGTAACTCCAATTGTTCTATACACAGGCTTTAGACATTCTGACATTCTGTTACTTCATGTACACTCCCCCATTAACTGCTACAGTAGATCATTATCTTCCCAATAGATTTCCATCTGGAACTTTCCATAGTACCTGAAACTATGAACACCAGTTCCTCTCATTCACAGTAGTGAATCAGTCTCCTGTTAGCTCTCAGGCACTCATAGTCATCTCTATCTACTTTATTTAATGCCTTTCCAGTACTTAACAGTCTTAACAGCACCCAGAATTCTTTTTTTTTTTTTTTGCAAATTTGTGGAAATATTTCATTTTTTTTCTTTATTTAAACACCATGACTTACAAATTTCTTCACAGTACAGTTGTCACAAGCATTTATTGTTCAACGTGTGCCCCTACTGCCACCAAAGGCCACTGCCTCCCACCCACTCCCCATCCCCATGCCAACTCCCTAGCCGGCTGCAACCACATTGATCATTGCAACATATATATGGGAAAGGTGCTGGCAAAGGCCTGACCTAAACTGGATTGTTAGTTACCATTGTGCGCAGCCACACAACGGAGCTGTAGCAGTTGTGCCTCTGGTCATTCTCCCTGGAGTTATTATTCTATTTATTTATTTATTTGTTTGTTTATCTATTTATTTACTTATTTATTTGCTTTTTGGATCACACCCAGCAATGCTCAGGGGTTACTTCTGGCCCTGCACTTGGGAATTACTCCTGGTAGTGCTCAGGGGACCATATGGGATGCCGGGATTGAACCCCGTTTTGCCCACATGCAAGGTAAACGCCCTCCCCGCTGAGCTATATTTCCTGCCCCAGAGTCCTTTAAATCATTATAAAAGTAACTCAGGCATCAATTGGGTCAGGTATCTGTGCTCGCAGAGGCACAGCACTCTTCCACATAAAACCTTTTGCATTGCTGTAATCTGCACTTTATAACCATGCTCCATCAATCATTTACCTCTTCCTCATGGTTTAAATATTTTCTTCTCTTTTGGCTCTTTCCAGACACTGTATAAATGTGCTCAAATATCTCTCAAAATAAATCTGTCTTGACTTTGTTTAGTAACCAGTATCTTCCCTGGTTCAGTCAACCTTCATTAAAAATCAATGAACATGTAATATTACCATTTTCCTTTTCTCTTGAACTCAACAAGCCATGAGAGTATCTTACCATTCCCAGTATTTTCACAAATAATTCACCTGCCCAGGACCAGCTCTGGGTGAACAGGTCTCAAGCAGGGACACATTGAGGATTAAGAGAAATGAGAGGGAAAAAAGCACAGAGTCCTGGAGTAACATCCTCATAGACTAAGAACCTTGACTGTCTTTCACCGCAATATGTATTGTGTAGAACCAGCAATCAATCACCAGAAGGAAGACACTATTGTTTGGTCAAGTGCATATATTAATCTACCCAGACTAGACTTTTATACATTAGAGGGTCTTAGTATATTGGGAAAAACATCTTTTTAATGGGCTTTCTCTAGGGGAGATTCTTCTAGAAGAGGGAGCAGAGACAGCAGTTACAGAATCTCTCTGGGTCAGCATTGCACCTCAGGAGGCAGCATTCTGGGTTGAAAGGTCCCGTAAGCTTCCCATGCTTTCCTTTTCCTTAACTCTTAGTCCGCAATATTCACAAAAAGTCCATAATGACTTAGTGACTACAAAATGCCCACTCCACATCCTTCTAGACTTCAGTTATGTGCCATATGGGTGTAATTTGATATTTTCTCTTTGGGAGGTTCTCTTACACCAATCAGTATGGTGCCTATCTCTTATATAACCACCCAGTTTTCCCCTATCTACTCTGCATCTTAATGTTGATTGATCTAGAGTTCTATCATTTTTCCCCTTTTATTTGGCTTCATAAATAAATAAATAAAAAAGATGATGTAGGATATAAAATACATGGTTTTGTAACAGAATAATTCTTATTTGCTAATCCTATTCAGTAGTAAGCTAGCATTTCTGGAGCACTGTAACATGTTGGAAATCATGTTGAGTAATTTAGATACTTTCTAATTTAATTAACTCTTACTTGTGGGAGATACTAACACACTTTTGAGATATAGATACTTTTCCCAAAAAATTTACAAAAAAAAAAAACAATTCAAATATGGCCAGCAGAATTTGTACTTTTAATAGTGACAATACTAATATCCATGGCTTCCATGTCACCTGTATGATTACCAAATCACTGTCACTGTCTGTATCACTGTCTTTCCGTTCATCAGTGATTTGCTCGAGTGGGCACCAGTAATATCTCCATATGTCCTGTCTCATGCTAGTAGAGCCCAAGGGCACCTGCTTGCTCCAGGAACATAAAGAGCCTCAAACCATTCCATCAGGTCATGGGAATGAGGTCTATAATTGTTACTGGTATTTGGCATATCAAATACAACACGGGTAGCTTGCCAGGCTCTGCTGTGCGAGTAGCATACTCAGTAGTCATTTCTAAATCGAGCATTTATTGATGAACTGTGCCTCCGCTTACGGCCATGCGAGCTGGGCTGTGATTGGCTGGTCTGATGGGTGGAGTTCTGAAGAGGGAAGTCTAGATGTGGAAAATGGAGGCCCTCATGGGGAGGTCGTCTGGCTTGTTGCGAGGCTCTGCTGGGGTGGCGGGCCAGGGCTAGAACCTGCCACCCCTCCTGGGCGCCTCGTGAGCGGCTGGGACAGGGAGAGCATGTAGCAGCTCTGCCCCATGTCTGTGAGTCTCTGGATCAGCATACCTGGACCGGATTTAAAAAAAGACTGCTGCAGGGTGGATCTTGATGAGCCGGGCTGTGATAGGCTGGTCTGTGATAGGCTGGTCTGCTGGGTGGAGTTCTGACGAGAGGGAAGTCTGGATGTGGAAAATGGAGGCTCTCATGGAGTGTGTGTGTGTGGGGGGGGGGGGGTCCGTCTGGCTTGTTGCAAGGCTCTGCTGGGGGAGTCTGTCCCATCTTGAATGTTATCACGGTGGTATAATTAAAAAAAAAAGAAATAAGGGCTGGCGACAGAGTGCAGCAGCTAAGACACCGCCCCATGAGCAGCTGCTCTGAATGCTGCCAGGAGTGACCCTGAGCACAGAGCCAGGAGCAAGCCCTGAACTCTGCCAGTGTGGCACCTAAACCTTTCCCCTAAATAATAAATGTTTTTAAAAGTAAAAATAGGGGCCGGAGCGATAGCCCAGCGGGTAGGGTGTTTGCCTTGCAAGCAGTCAACCTGGGTTTGATCCCTGGCATCCCATATGGTCCCCCGAGCACTGCCAGGAGTAATTCCTGAGGGAAGAGCCAGGAGTAACCCCGAGCGTCGCCAGATGTTATCCAAAAAGAAAAAAAAATTTTAAAAAAATAGATAGGTAGATAGGGAGATAGATAAATAAATGAAAGTGTGTGAGAGGACGAAGAGAGACTGCACAGCGATGAAGGTATTTACCTTGCATGTTGCCAAACATGGTTCATCCCTGGTATTACATAAGGTCCCTCAAGCTTCACCAGGGGTAAGCCCTGACAACCGTATACAATATGGCCATAAGGGGGCCGGAGCAATAGCACAGCGGGTAGGGCGTTTGCCTTGCACGCGGCCCACCTGGTTTGATCCCTGGCATCCCATATGACCCCTGAGCACTGCCAGGAGTAATTCCTGAGTGCAGAGCCAGGAGTAACCCCTGAGCATCACTAGATATGACCCAAAAACAAAACAAAAATTTTGCTGAAAGATACCTTAAAAAGCTGGACCACGTCTCCATATTCAGGACACCTGGATACAATCCCTGGCACTGCACGGTCCCCTGAGTGCCATCCAACATTCCTCAACTTTTCTTAATTTTTAGCATGGCAAGCCTGGCAAGCTGCCCGTGTTTTATTTGATATGCCAAATACCAGTAACAATTATATTAGTTTATTCCCATGACCTAATATAATGGTTTGAGGCTCTTTATGTTCCTGGAGCAAGCAGGTGCCCTTGGGCTCTACTAGCATGAGACAGGACATATGGAGATATTACTGGTGCCTGCTCGAGCAAATAGATGATCAATGGGAGGATAGTGATAGTGATAGTGATAGTAATAAAGGCATGAAATGTATAATTGACAATGAACATGCCTCCAAGAACTCTTACTGAATTTTTCAAAACACATTAATATAAAGAAGACTATTGTTTCATTTTGGTTTGGGGGGCCAAATAGCTCTAGAATTATTTCTTTAGGCCTTAAAATAGTGCTCTAATTAACAAATACAAAAAATGTATCAGATATGAGTCTGAACTCTTAATCTTTGTTATCTAAATGTTTCCTCTCATGGTATTCTCTATGTAGTAAATAACAATGCCATGTTCATTTACCAATCAAAAAGCCTCAAAGTTTTCTTAAAACTTATACTGTCCCTGTCTTCTAGTATCTGGTCTTTATGCCATGAAACTTTTACCTATTAACTCTATATCCATTACCTATTTTTCTTTTTATTTCTTTTTGACTTTTTGAGATCACACTCAGGTATGCTCAGGTTTTACTCCTGGCTCTTCACTCAGGCATTACTCTTGGTAGTTCTAGGGGTACTATATGTGATGCCAGAGATCGAACCCGGGTTGGCCATGTGCAAAGTAAGCTTCCTACATCATGTACCATAACTCTGGCACCTCATTACCTCTTTTTCATCTTTTCTGCCTATACCCCAAATGATCAGGCAGTAGTTGACTGCTTTACTACCATGCCATATATTTTACACATTATAGTATACCATATCTATATATTTTACACAATAATAGTAAACAAGATGCTGACCCTGTACCCTCCCTACTGAAAATTCATTAGCGTTCCCAATTGCTTATAGAATAATGTTTAATTTACTTATTCAGAGACCCTTTTAATAATATCCTTTAGTATCTGTGTCTTCCAACCATTTTAGTCTCACATTCTGGACATTCTTCCCACTGTACACCTCACACTTTATGCTCCATCAAGTTCTTGTAGCTACAGTTGTACATTTCTCACACCTTATTCCCTCTGCTTGGAATGTTATCTTTCCTGTTTTTCTAAGTTCATCTGCATGACCAACTTTCCTTCAACAATCAGAGCAAGTATTTACAACTCTTGTGGAGACTACATTTTTTTTTCTTCTTTTTTCTTTTTTTTGAGAAAAAAAATGCTCAGGGGTTTTTTCCTGGCTTTGCACTCAGGAATTACTCCTGGCGGTACTCTGGGGACCATATGGGATGCCAGGGATTGAACCCGGGCTGGCATGGGCCGCGCCGCATGCAAGGCAAACACCCTACCCACTGAGCTATCGCTCTGGCCCCCGAGACTTCATTTTTAATGCTAAAAATGTTAAGATAACATTATTTGATACTATTGTATAGGTGTTAGAGGTATAATATAGTGCCTCTTCAAAATATATACTACCATCATACAATGACCACTGAAGTACCTAAATATAGGTACTTCATCTTAGTGGATTAGATCCCCTCTCCATTTCGATATGCCCCATTCTGGTAACCACAATTCTCTCTTTTTAATTAATATTTTATTATACCACCGTGAGATCAAAAGATCACATGGCTGCCCACGTACAAGATGGTCAGACTTCCTTGTAAAGACCCTGAAGGAACGGTTTGAGGCTCTTCATATTCCTGAATCAACCAGATGCCATTGGGCCACATTGTCACGTGATAGGGTCCAATGGAAATGTTACTAGCTCCCGCTCGAGCAAATCGATGAATAACGGGATTCAAGTGATCAAGTGATCAAGACCACCGTGAGATATACAATTACAATGTTGTTCATCTTTGGAGGTTTCGGTCACATAGTGTTCCAGCACCCCGCCCTCCACCAGTGCCCATTTCCCACCACCAATGTGCCCAATTCCCTCCCACCTCCCATAGCCTGCTTCCATGGCAGGTTCTTTATCTCTTTTCTCTCTCTCTCTCTCTTTTTCTTCTCTTACATATTGTGAATTGAAATACATACACTTAGAGGCCAAAATGTGCATTTTTTGCCTGTATTTAATGCTCAGTTCTAGGTTTAACCACAACTCTCTTGTTTTGGTTGTTTTTGTTTGTTTGCATGCTTTATTTCCCTGTATATAACATATGAACAAGAAAATTTCATATTTGTATTTCCCTTGACTTATTTCACTTAACAGGACTTTGGCCAGTAACATTCATGTTGTAGCAAAAGTCAAAACTTATAAAAAAAAAACAATGTCAAGGTTTAATTTGTTTTAATATTTGAGTATAATCATATATATGTGTGTGTTGATATGCTAAATACCGGTAACAATTATTTTAGGTCATTCCCATGACCTAATATAATGGTTTGAGGCTCTTTATGTTCCTGGAGCAAGCAGATGCCCTTGGGCTCTACTAGCATGAGACAGGACCTATGGAGATGTTACTGGTGCCCTCTTGAGCAAATCGATGATGACGGGAAGATAGTGATAGTGATAGTGAATACATGTTTACATAAAATATTTTCTTTATTTGTCACTGGACATGGTTTATTTCCATATCTTTGCTATATGGCAATCACTGCAGTGAATTTAGGTGTGGATGTATATTTTTGGATTGATATTTTTAGGGTTCTTTGTATAAATTCATAGGAATGGAATTGCTGGATCAGACACTGACCCTTTTTGTTTGTTTTTGCCTATACCCAGAAGTGCTCATGACTTACTCCTGACTTTCTTTTTCAAGGATCACTCCTGGTGGGTTTGGAGGACCATATGGTGTCAGGGATTGAAACTGAGTTGGCTGCATGCAAGTCCAGCACCTTCTCCACCCTATTGTTTCTTCAGTTCCACTGTGAACTATTTTTAATATTTTGAGTTCTCCATATTTTTATAGTGGTCAAACCGTTTTCATTCACATGAACCATTTCTCCACACCAGATAACACCTGTCTTCCTGGAGTTTGTGATACAGTGAAGTATTTTTTTTAATTTCTCTGGTGTTGAGGTGGCACTTTATCCTCTGTGCACACATTGCAATTCCATTATGATATAAAATTAATTAAATGTATTTGTACTTCTTTGTTTTTTGATTTGATTCTAAAGAGATGGTTCTGTAGTCTTCCACTTCCTTAGTATAACAAACCACTGTCCCAAGAAGATTATTCTCTGGATATATTTTATAGCTTTTCCTGTTATGTTAGATTCATTTTATAATATTCTATGTGTGTTGAGTGACAGGTTTAGCTAATCTGGGAGCTTTGGTGTTTTGTCCACTCACAGCTTAATCTACTTAAACCAAGGTTCATTCTAATGAGACCTCTCTTCTATGTAAACACTGCTAGAGGGTGTGGCAGTTACAGAAGTCACCTTGACTGAATAACTTCTGACTTAAACATCTTCTAAGACGTCTATGTTTTCTAGATTGGGCACAGCTCCTCTTTATTCCCACTGCACCCAGCATGGGACAGTTAGAATTTACCAGGAGACTACCACCCTGGCTACGTTGAAACTATAGGAAGATTATAGGAAGGATCATACTAGTTTGCTCTAAGCAGGCGGCGATGACCCTTTCAGTATACGGAGAACAAGATACACAGAATCTTGTCCCTGGTGCAGATAATAAATAAGAAGGACCTTGTGGGTACCATCTAGATTACATGAAGCTCATGAAATTAAGATGTATTACTTTATATCAGCCCCCACCTCTCTCTCTAGTGTTTTACGCAAGAGATAATCTCCATAGAAGGGATTAATCCTTGGCATAACCTTTGTTTATACCTGTAATAGGATGTGGCACCGCCTTCTACACCTGTTTAGAGTTCTTTGTTGACATGACCCTCCCTGTTGGATTACTTTGGTGTATATAAGAGGACTGAATTGAGGCCCCCTTTGCTTTTTGCTCCTTGGCTTTTTGCTCCTTGGCTTTTTGCTCCTTGGCTTTTTGCTCCTTGGCTTTTTGCTCCTTCTTTTGGGTAGGACTCCTCTTGGATGAGATCCTCTCTCTCTTTGGTGGGAGACTCAGGCTCTTCTGTGTGGTTTAAATTCTGACCAGAGCTAGATTTCTTTCATTATATTGGATTGCTGTGGTAGAGCTTTTGTACTATTAAAAGTCTTTTTTGGAACTGTGCTGGACTCATGAGTTTTCATCCGTTCCCCCGGCATCCTCAGAGGTAAAAGAGAACTTCTGTCCTGACACTGTCAGGTACCCCAGAGGCATCCCCCACATATGTGCCTCTAAGCTTTTAAAATTATCTTCCAAAGACATACTTTATGAAGCCAACTCCTGGTATTTCTCTTACTTGTTTGCCATTGTTGTTCCATTATATGCTTATTCTTTCTTCAACAAACAGATTAATTTCTCACTCTGTGACAGCTGTTCTTATAGTTCCTTATTGAAAAGCCTACTAAATTTGGAGTTCTTATTACTGATATTCTGTTCTGAAGGACTTTTTTTGATATAATACCTATTATAGGAAATTTTCTATTGCAGTTGCTCTATAACTCTATAATTGAAAAGAGTCTTTTTGACATAATAGTTACTTTTTCTTCTCTTGATTTTCACGGCATATAATTTATTCTCACTAGCAATATAGAACACCAGTATTTCAAAGCCATCTCACATAGTACAAACCATAATTTGTTTTTTTGCTTTTCTATTAGTCTCAAAAACTCAGTAAGAAATGTGGGGTTTATAAAAGTTTTTAATTAAAAAATCTGTTGAAAAGTGTAGGTAATCTAAGTTTAATTTTTATTAAACTAAATCCCTAGAAGGTTGCATGGTTGTAACACATTAACTTAAACCTGTTATCAAGCCAAATGCAAAGTTACATCTTACAGCTCTTGACTGTAATACAAGATTTTGTTAAGAAATTATATTGTGCATTATGGTATAATAAAAATAAAAAATGAAAGGGAGACAGAGAGAGAGAAAGAGAGACAGAGAGAGACAGAGAGAGAAAATAGGGAAAAGAAAAAAATGCCTGCTATAGAGCTGGGGAGAGAGGGAATGTGGGGACATTGGTGGTGGGAATGGGGCACTGGTGAAGAGATGGGTGCTGGAACAATGTATGACTGAGACCCAGTTATGAACATCTTTGTAATTGTATATCTCATGGTAGTATAATAAAACATTTAAAAAAGAAATTATATTGTGCATTTTATTGAGCATATTGTTAGCTATTGTTATTAATATTCAGAATAGTTTTCTTATGTGTTATAAACTAATAAGTCTCAATTTAATTAAAAATGTTAAATAAAAATTTTTCTTTTGGAAATTGCAGAGAATTGGCATCAGAAACATTGACATAATTCCTCTTTTCTGATGATAGTTGTGATATATTTTCCATCACCACCTGTACCACTTCTAGCCAATAGAATACTCAGTGAAGTTTGATAAACATATAAATTGTCAGTGCTCTAAAAATGTTCAATCATTGCATGATAATTTTATGTTTATTGCCGTTTCTATTTCCAGAAGAGTAATATCAATAGAAGTTTTAATGTAATAATCTTTCCTTTCGCACATGTATTTTCAAAGAATACTTGGGTTTGTTGTATACGGTATTTATAATTCACATTAAAATAAATATTAAACATTAAAGTGAAAATTGTATATTTTCCTGAAATATTTTATATGTAATGTGATGCAAAAATAATATTTTAAAATATATTGAAGTTTGTTAATTTGGGGGATTGGTTAACTTTGTCTTTAAATTAACTATTATTGATATAGTTAATTTAGTTTTGATTTGTTTTTATAGTTGATTATCTCTTTAATAAGTTAGTTGTATTTTGCTTCAAATTGCTTCAAAATATTTACTGAAAAGATGGATGTAAATCTAAGTGACAACTAAATTTTGTAAAATATAAAAGTACGGGCCGGGTGATAGCACAGCGGTAGGGCATTTGCCTTGCACGCAGCCAATCCAGGTTCGATCTCCGGCATCCCATATGGTCCCCTGAGCACATCCAGGAGTAATTCTTGAGAGGAAGAGCCAGGAGTAACAACCCCTGAGCATCGCCAGGTGTGACCCAAAAAGCAAAAAAAAAAAAGTAATGGGTCTATTGGTTCTTTCAGTTGAAAGAAGGTCCAATGTAAATCACTTGGGGTCTACGCAAGGTCTATTTTAATGTCAGTAGATCTCTGTCATTCAGCTTTGTTGTATGTAGTCATGATACTAGGACAAGGTGTATGATCTAGCTCCCTCTAGCTCCAGAGCTTATCACCTGCCTGCATAGCAAACATTGTAGGAATAAAGAAATAAACCAACCTCTCTTTTCCCACAGCTAAAGTAAATATCTTTATCTAATATCTAATATTAGATAATTAGATATTATCTAATATTAGATAATATCTAATATTAGATAATATTAAATATCTAATTCATTATGTTCCTGTTAGTCAAACAATCACTATGGCATAGTTAGCAGTGTTCTGATTGGTAACAATTGAATCATGTTTCTAAGGGAGATGGGTCAATACACTGAACTGTATAATAGTAGATAGAAGAAAAGAGGGACACCCTTATTTACTGCCACAATAGACATAATATAATTCACCAAGTGGTTGTATCTTCTCAATATGATAGAAGAAGGTGGGTGTCTTTGAAAATGTCTCTGAGATCTACTGACATTACTCTAGACCTCGCATAGACCTCAAGTGATTTACACTGGATCTTCTTTCAACTATAAGAACCCATAGACCCAATACTTTTTTATTTTTTACTTAAGTTAGTTGTCATTTAGATTTACATCCATATTTTCAGTAAAAAATGTTCTGAAGCAACTTGAAGCAAAACACAATTAACTTATTAAATAGAAAATTAACTATAAAACCAAATCAAAACTTAACTAGCTATAGGAAGACAAGTTAACCAATTAGACTATAAGGCTATGGTAGTTAAAATTTTTTTCCCTTATTAAAGGGAAAAAGATATATTTCTAATGAATGGGGCTAGTTCCCTCAGAAAAGGAATGGATCCCTGGAGAGATCTCTTGTCTTTTTTCCATGAGGTGAGTATAAATTGAGATATCAGCAGCCTATAAACCCGAGCGTGGGAATTCACCACGGTGCAAGCTTGTTGGTAGATTAATTTCCAATTCCAGCCTCCATAGCTGTGAGAAATAAATGTTTGTTTGTACACCTATCAATCTCTGTTACTTTGTGAGCACCAGTTAGAGGGACTAGAGAGATAGTACAGTGCTTAAGACACTGTTCTTCATGTAACAGATCTAATGTGATTCCCCCAGACTCGACCTGGCTCTAAACACAGCCAGGAGTAAGTCTTGAGTACCACCATGTGTGGCCCCAAAATCAAAAAAAAAAAATGCATGTTAGATAGAGAAAAATTTTGAGTGTATGCATACTGCAAAGTAGCATTGCCAAATTTAAAAGAAGAAAAAAAACAAACAGGACAATCAGTTAAGTTTGAATTTTAGATGAACCATGAATAGTTTATATTGCAAGTATACAATATTTAGGTCACTTATACACAAATTTTCTGAAACTTGTCACTTATCCCATTGTTCATTGATTTACTTGAGTGGGTGGCAGTAACATCTCCATTTGTTGGGAATGAGGTCCATTATTGTTACTGTTTTTGGCATATCAAATACACCACAGGTAGCTTGCCAGGCTCTGGGTTTATCCCAGAGGGCCCAGTCTTTTTAAATTAGCATATAAAATAGTTTTTTTTTAAATCTGTTAGCTCTACCACAAAGGTATGTATATGAATTCAATTTAAAAATAACAAATAGGCCAGAGCAAAAGTACAGAAGGTAAGTGTTGGAGGACAGGTTTAGCTATTCTGGGAGTTTTGTTGTTTTGCTCACTCCCAGCTTAATCTTATTTAAGCCAAGGTTCATTCTAATGAGATCTCTCTTCTATGTAAACACTGCTAGAGGGTGTGGCAGTTACAGAAGTCACCTTGATTGAATAACTTCTGACTTATACATCTACTAAGACTTCTATGTTTTCTAGATTGGGCACAGCTCCTCTTTATACCCACTGCACCCAACGTGGGACAGTTAGAATTTACCAGGAGACTACCACCCTGGCTACGCTGAGACTAAAGGAAGACTATAGGAAGGATCATACTAGTTTGCTCTAAGCAGGCGAGTATGACCCTTTCAGTACATGAGAACAAGATACTCAGAATCACACTGGTGCAGATAATAATAAGGACCTTGTGGGTACCATCTATATTACATGAAGCTCATGAAGTTAAGATGTATTACTTTATATCAGCCCCTCTCTCTCCAGTGTTTTACATAAGAGATAATCTCGGGATTAGTCCCTTGGTGTAACCTTTGTTTATACCTGCAATAGGGTGTGGCACTACACTCTGTTTAGGGTTCTTTGTTGGCATGACAACCTCCTGATTGGATTACTTTGGTGTATATAAGGGGCTGACTTGAGGCCCCTTCACCTTTGCCTTTTGGTTCCTCAGCCTTCAGCTTTTGGCTCCTGCGGCTTTTGGCTTTTGGCTTTGGCCTTTTGCTCTTTGGCCTTTTGCTCCTTCTGGGTAGGACTCAGCTCGGGTGACATCCTCTCTCTCTTTGGTGGGAGACTTAGGCTCTTTTGTATGGTCTAAGTTCGGACCAGAGCTAGAGTTTGTTCATTATATTGGATTGCTGTGGAAGAGCTTTTGTACTATTAAAAGCCATTTTTTGGGCTGCACCGGACTCGTGAGTTTTCATCTTTCTCCCGGCGTCCTCGGAGGTAGAAGACAACCTCTGTCCTGACACTGTCGGGGACCCCGGGCGTTCCCGACAGGTAGGGTTTTGCAGAAGGCTTACCTGGGTTCAATCCCCATCACCCCATATAGTTCCCTGAACATCAACAGGAGTGATCCCTGAGCACAGAGCCAGAATAAGTCCTAAGTTTGGGTGTGCCTTCCAGATATATAAAAAATAAGTAAATAAATAGAACAAAGCATATATAATTAATTTTAATTTTAGAGGTATAGGAAAATAGCTATTATCTAAAAGTCTCCAATTTATGCAATGCTCTCAATAATTCATTTCTTCATAGATTTGATTGATACAATTTAATTACATAAATCTTATGATATATTCATGTTATAAAAATTATTCTATTAAGGTATTTATACTAATTAGTGCAACTTTGCATATGTAAAACTTCAGAACATTTTAGCAATACTCATTGAGTAAAGCAGCTACAATAGTTTCTTTGTTCATCTTGAGTCTAGTTTTCTCAGGATGTTCTTTTCTTGGGTCATCTAATTGTTTTGTGTATGGCAGGAAGATGCATCAGAGTTCATTATAAATCTTTACCACTATTGTTTTAATAATAGTCTATCAGTTATCACTTGAAAAGTATACATTTTCCTGTTACATGTATTTTTTGGTAAGATGGTCAAGTGTTCTACTACTTTTAAATAGGTGGAGTTATGACCTGAGACAGGACAATCAAGCAACACTTCCCTGAACTTTTGAGTATCAAAACAATTACTTAATAATGAAGACAGGAACTGATTCATTCTGATGATGGATAGTTTAGTGGATTATCCATTATTTCATTTTGTCATGCTACCAGTTTTCCCTGTTCTTTCCTGTGTAAAGTTTGTATAGACTATCATTCTTTTAATAATCTCCTTTTCTTTTTCTCTTTTTTTCCTACTTATTTTATTTTTCTTTCTAAATTTTTTGGATTTTTTCTTATATTTCTTTGTTTTTTCTTTTTTGATTATTTTATTATCTTTATCATTTCCTTTTTCATGAAAAAATGTGTCAGCTTTTCAGATGACTGTGATCATTTGCATATAACAATATAATTTTGGCATTTAAATAATTTTCTATTTATAAACCCAGTGTAAGAAAACACTAATACTGTATCACTGTATCACTATATCACTGTCTTCCGTATATCATCAATTTCCTCCAGCAGCACCAGGAACATCTAAGTACTAATATTGTACTTATTTGAAAAATACAATTGATAAGTTTATTGCTTGTATAAAGTTAGTATTTTTACCTAGGGAGATTTATGAGTTCAATCAAGAGGATCTGTCTTAATTAACCTTGCATTGCCTCCTGTATCCTTTAAGCATAAGATGCAATATAAGGTAAGTAGAAAGATGAAAAGATGAATAATATATTGTTCATTTCAGAAAGCTGGAAACATTATGGGTTCCATAGTGAGACTGTCTGGTGGAGTTTAGTTTTGTATACTAAGTTTTGGAAACTAAGCAGGTATAGCCAGAAGTCTGTGATACAGACTCAGTATCAGTCTGTACTTTGGTTATTCCTAGGAAAATTAAAAACTCTGAAATAATGACACTTTTGAGTATATTAAAATTCATGTAAATTATCATTGGATGTGAACTGTCAAAAAAAGGGGCATAGTATTAGGTTAGATAGATGTTTAAATCAAAGCAATCTTTGAATGGCCTGTCACCTTAAAATTATCTTCCAATAGCCTTCTTATGTGTTGTGGTAATAATTTCACCTACAAAAGATATGGATGATTTATTGGAGTGCCAACTATAGTTAAATTACTAGTGCAAGAGATTTTATACTTTATGTGTCCTTTTGTGGAGAATTTCATGCAGTAACATTAAGTGCTTCATATCCATAGGGAGAAAGGTAAAGAATACATTTATCAATTTGTGGTAAAATGTGATATACAAATTTCAGATGTCATTAGTGAATACCATTTTTAAAACAATAAAGGTGGAAAACATGATTTCCAATTTTAGTTTTTAATAAGTAAGATTTTTTTTTAAAATTGCAGCTATTCAAGAAATATGATATTTTAATAAAATTGGGATGAACATATACTAACAAGTTTTACCTTTATAAAAGTTAGCTGCATTATTATTGTTTTTATCATTTTATCGTAGGGGGAAAATCTTGCTACTAATATCTTATTTGTAGCCTGGGATTTGTTAGTCATCACCAGAAGTGAAATATTAAAATTACTCTTCGAGAAAGATGGTATTGAGGATATAAAAGATTTCTTAGGTAAGGTTGAGTTCTGGTAAATGGGAGAGTTCTGGTAAACTAGATAGCAACCCGAACAAGGAACAAAGTTGTTAATTGTGTGAACAGTATAGGCAAAGGCATGGAGACTGGAAAGAATAACCACATAATGAAGTACACTAAGCCGGCTCAGGAGGTGTTAGTCATATAAAGGAGTGTTGAACAATTAACAAGAATGCAATGGGATCTGATTATTCTGTATATGATGGAGAAATGCTGGAGACTTTTGAGGAAGGGATTTGGACTATCATATTTGTGCCATAAGAAAAGTAATGTATTAATGTGTCGGGGAACACCGCCGGGGTCCCCCGACAGTGTCAGGACAGAGGTTGTCTTCTACCTCCGAGGGCGCCGGGAGAAAGATGAAAACTCACGAGTCGGTGCAGTTCCAAAAATGGCTTTTAATAGTACAAAAGCTCTTCCACAGCAATCCAATATAATGAACAAACTCTAGCTCTGGTCGAACTTAGACCATACAAAAGAGCCTAAGTCTCCCACCAAAGAGAAAGGATCTCACCCGAGCTGAGTCCTACCCAGAAGAAGGAGCAAAGGCCAAAGAGCAAAAGGCCAAAGCCAAAAGCCAAAAGCCACAGGAGCCAAAAGCTGAAGGCTGAGGGAACCAAAAGGCAAAAGGTGAAAGGGCCTCAAGTCAGCCCCTTATATACACCAAAAGTAATCCAATCGGGAGGTTGTCATGCCAACAAAGAACCCTAAACAGAGTGTAGTGCCACACACCCTATTGTAGGTATAAACAAAGGTTACACCAAGGACTAATCCCGAGATTATCTCTTATGTAAAACACTGGAGAGAGAGGGGCTGATATAAAGTAATACATCTCTTAACTTCATGAGCTTCATGTAATCTAGATGGTACCCACAAGGTCCCTTATTATTATCTGCACCAGGGTGATTCTGAGTATCTTGTTCTCATGTACTGAAAGGGTCATACTCGCCTGCTTAGAGCAAACTAGTATGATCCTTCCTATAGTCTACCTTTAGTCTCAGCGTAGCCAGGGTGGTAGTCTCCTGGTAAATTCTAACTGTCCCACGTTGGGTGCAGTGGGTATAAAAGAGGAGCTGTGCCCAATCTAGAAAACATAGAAATCTTAGTAGATGTATAAGTCAGAAGTTATTCAATCAAGGTGACTTCTGTAACTTTGCCACACCCTCTAGCAGTGTTTACATAGAAGAGAGATCTCATTAGAATGAACATTGGCTTAAATAAGATTAAGCTGGGAGTGAGCAAAACAACAAAACTCCCAGATTAGCTAAACATGTCCTCCAACATTAATGAATGTTTTATTTATCAAATAGGCCTAACATGGTTATGTTTAGAGATTATGTATATTTCTAGAAAGCTACAGTGCTATTGCAGTATGTTGTTTTTGTTTGGTCACACCTGATGGTGTTCAGGACTTCTGGCTTACGTATCACTTTTGGCAGGGCTCAGGGACCATATTACTAAGACTGAGAGAGAATTCAATGATAGTGAACTGAACCCATGGATTGACAACAATATCTAGTCATGATTCAGTCAACAGTGGACACCAACATTTGCATGTGGAGCATCTGAGTGGAAGAAGACTGTAGTTTTGGGTGCCTGGAACATGTGTTACTCTAACATCTAAATGTAATTTTCTTTTGAGAGACTGATGCACACATAATATTTTCAACCAATAAAATTATATTTTGAAAAAATGTTTCTCGTACAAAATTTCAAACCAACTTTCAGCATCTATCACTTGTCTTCCCGTTGTTCATTGATTTGCTCCAGAAACATCTCCATATGTCCTGTCACGTGCTATTGTAGCCCAAGGACATTTGCTCGCTCCACAAACACCAAGAGCCTCAAACCATTCGTTCAGGTCATGGGATGAGGTTTATAATTGTTACTGGTTTTGGCATATCAAAAAGCGACACAGACAGCTTTTCAGGCTCTGCCGTGCAGGTGGGATACTCCAAGTAGTTGTCTCTCATCTCATGCATTTACTGACACAATGGGGAGAGATCATTTTTTCTCTTGGGTGGAGCTCTGAGGAGCTGTGAAGTCCGGATTTTGAAAATGACTGCCCTCATGATGTGGGGGTTCCTCTGGCTTCTTGTGAGGCTCTATTGAGATGGTGGGCCAGGGCTAGAAACTGCCTTCCCTTCTGGGCACCTCATGGTCAGCTGAACACAGGGAGAGCCAGTAGCAGCTCTGCCCTGTGTATCTGAGTCTATAGATCAGGCATACCTGGCCTTGAAATAGGTTTCGCTGTAGGGTGGGACTCTGACGAGCAGGGCTTGAGATTGGCTTTTCTCTTGGGTGGAGCTCTGACCGAGCTGTGGAGTTCGGATGTTAAAAATGACTGCCCTCATGGTGTGGGGGGTTCCTCTGGCTTCTTTCGGAGGCTTATTGGGATGGCAGGTCAGGGCTAGAACCCACATTCCCTCCCCCGGGCACCTCATGATCAGCTGAGCACAGGGAGAGCTGGTAGCAGCTCTGCCCCATGTATCTGAGTCCTCCATCAAATATATATATACATATATGTATATATACCCATCAAATATACATAATATATGTATATATACATGTACATATGCATACATATATGTATATACATATGTATGTGTGTATACATACATGTTATGCATTTATGTGTATCCATATACATTTGTGTATATGTACACATGTACATATATGTGTATATGTATATATATGCACATGTGTATGTATTTACTTATATATACATATATATATATTTCCCCTCACCTTTGTGTGGCAATAAGCAAGCACTTGGGGGAGAAAATGACCAAGAAGTGAGACCATGAATTCAGAATGCAGATGTCCAATTATTTGAACTATGCAGTATGGAATTATGAGTTAATGAATTAGTAAATTAAATCAATATAAATGAGGTATATTTGGAACAGACTTAGAGAAAAATGGTTTAACATTAAGCTTTGCCTGATAAAAGCTTAGGAATGTTATGCTGCCAGTCAAAAAAAAAGCATGACTGGGCATCTTTTTTAAAACTGGAGGAAGAGTCTGGTTTTCATGGATTGACTCACATGAAGATTTTTGTTTTAGATTATTATAGGTCAAAAAACTGTTGCGTGGGGAGCCTGGAAGCTAGAAGCAAATATATTAAAGGTAACCTGTCTTGTTCCTTATCTATTAAACCAGGACCTCTTGAGGAGAAATAGGAAGGTGGAGCAGCAATTTGATAAAGAAGACAGGTTTGGTGAAGTACCTTTTCTCCCATTTGGAAGAGGACGTATTGCAACATTGTCATGATGAATTGTAACAGGAGTGTGGCACTATTTCTTGTGGAACGCCCTCGACCATCCGCGATGAAGAGCGACCACAACAGGATTCTTCTTAGAACACGCTTTACTGGAGCTCTTTTAGATTCAACTTTGTGATGGCAAAAGGACCCAGACCCGTTATTGCAAGCTGCTTTTTCTTTTTAAAATTTTTTAATTTTTTACAATTACAAAGATATACAATTAAAAAGTTCATATTTGGGTTTTGGTCTTCAGTGTTCCAGCAGCCATCCCGCCACCAGTGCCCATCTCCCACCACCAACGTCCCCGGTTGCCTCCCCTCTCCCAGCCCTCCTCCATGGCAGGTTTTTTATTTCTTTCCCTTTCTCTCTCTCTTTTCCTTCCCCTCCAGACTATGGATTACAGAACATACATTAAAGGGTTGTCATGTGTATCTTTTTTGCCTCTATTTAATGCTCAGTTCTAGGTTGGCATTAGTACCCTCGACAACTGTTAGCACACTGTTCCATTTTCTGTCTTACCTAGCCTCTGACTCCCACACGTTTGTGATAATTTCCACCTTTGACAAGACCTCCTGATATATGTTTCACTTGACCTTGGATATTGGTATCACAATATGCACATATATATTTATGTCATGCAAATAAATGCAGTCATTCTGTGTCTGTCTCTCTCCTTCTGGCTACTTTCACTCAACATAATCTTCTCCATGTCCATCCATTTATAGGCAAATTTTATGACTTCATTTTTCCTAACAGCTGCATAGTATTCCATTGTGTAGATGTACCAAAGCTTCTTTATCCAGTCATTGATTCTAGGGCACTCTGATTGCTTCCAGATTCTGGCTATTGTGAATAATGCTGCTATGAACATAAAAGTAGGGATGGTGTTTCCTGCGGCGTATTTTTGGTTTCCCAGAGTAGATTCCCAGGAGCGGTATGGCTGGGTCAAATGGGAGTTCAATTTCTAGTCTTTGGAGGAATGTACACATTGTTTTTCCAGAAAGGCTGTACCAGCCCGGCATTCCCACCAACAATGGATGAGTGTCCCCTTTTCCCCCCACATCCACGCCAGCACTTGTTGTTCTTGCTCTTTTGAATATGTGCCAGTCTCTGTGGTGTAAAGTGGTATCTCATTGTTGTTTTGATTTGCATCTCTCTGATGATTAGTGATGATGAGCATTTTTTCATATGTTTTTGGCCATTCGAATTTCTTCCTTGCTGAAGTTTCTGTTGCAAGCTGCTTTTATACAGTGCTACTTGGCATGTCCGTTTCCCATTGGCTGGAGCAAATTGACGTGTCCGCTCCCCCATTGGCTGGCACAGGTCATAAGAGCTCGTTCATCTGAGCTCGTCACGATCTGGCGAAACATTCTCTGATTGGAGAAAACCCAATCACGCCACGCCAGGGACTCTGCGCATGCGCCAGGGCACAGGACCCTGCGCATGCGCGGGAAGGCAAAGTGGCAGTGGGCGGAGTCAGTGGCGCCCAACATCTCCCCCCTTTTTGTTTTATAAAAGACACCTAGGCATCTACCCGATCAAGGCCAATACTTCTTCAGCACCAGCCAATCAAGGGTGGTTGCCTGGAGAAAGAGACAACAGCATTACACCTTTTCTTGTGCAATGGCACTAACCCTAAAAGCGTGCAAAGGCTGTAACGTTCTATTAAACATGTCTTATAGGGTGCAATGGCAACAAGACCTCCTGGTGCCAAGTCCATGTTCAAAGATCTCTCTTGAGGCTAGCAAGCCAAACCTGGGGAGATGTGCCTTGCTCCAAGGCTGCCATGGCCTGTATGATTACAGCTTTATCCTGGGCATGACGTGCTCTAAGTTTGCATAACAACCAGAGGTAAAGGAACACGCCAGCACAGCAGATTGTACCAAAAATTCCCACCCCCCCCCCATACCTTAAAGAAATTAAAGGCAGAAAACATCCCCTCAGTAAAATCCCCCAAGTGTAATGGGTTCAACTTGGGTGGCATTAAGAGCAACAATGTCCATCAATTGTCAATATAACAAGTCCTCCATCTCCTGCGACCAACTGCCCGCAAGATATTTCACAGTCATTTTGCTTTTAGTTGTTTGACTTTTCATATTGGCACTGGCATCGGTCATGTCCTGGTTATCGCCCAAAGTCATTCCTTCTTCCCGAAGCTCTGCTGCAGATTCATCAGCAACCTCAGAATGATCATCTCTCTTGTCATCTTGACGGATGAAGCGCGTCAGTCTTTCCGGTACCCAAATTGGATCTTCCTTGTCCTGTGGAAAAACACAAACAGCTCCCCTGGATCCTGACATTACAGGATCCGGTCCATACCATTTGTTATCCAAAACATTTTTCCATTTTACTTTTATATTAGTAGAACAAACATTATTGGCATGTCGATCGGCAGCTGAGCGGCCTTTGTCATTCAAAATTAGAAAATTTAAACATGCCTTGGCTATATGGAACCAATCCAAAGGTGTCATGGCATTTTGGGCTAAGCGTTCCACAAGAGCTATGGTAAAGCTCGCAGAAACACCATAACTCCTGGTTGCCTCAGCCAAATCTTTAAGTTGCTTATATTCCACTGGTTGATGGAACCGATTATATGTGGTAGCATACTCAAATACAGGAAAAGCAGAAGCCAATTTTCTCCAAGTTTTATGAGGAATGAGGCTTGCACCCTCAGCTGAAGGCGCTGAGAACTTTTTTGCATAATTGTTGTTTTGCGGGTTATATGGCGGGGTAAGCTCTGGATCATACCATTCCCTCTCATATACCACTGCAATTTCCTCTAACTCTGCCTCTTCCTCTGAACTAAACATATCTTCCCTTTCTTCCCTCAGATTCTGAGATCGACAAGTTGAAAAAATTCATCCAGAACTGAATACAGTCCTGGAGGCTTAGTTACCTTTTTTCCCTGATCAGGCCTTTGTTTTTCTTTGTGTACACCTTGCTTTATTGCTTTATTTTTTGCCCCGTTCCCTTTTCAATTCCTCCACTGTTACTATTTAAATCGGATATGCTTTCTCAGTGCTCTGCGAGACCTCCTGCTTCCCTTGTGGAGAATGTCGCCACATCTGTCTTCTTTCAGATGGGCGCGGATCAGTCTCCATAACGGCAGGGTTCCAAGCACAAAAATAACAAGTGCAAGGATTGCAGTATCTATGCCGTCAACACCAAAAAACAAACCTGCCCATATTTTTACTTATCTAGAGGGGGAGCGTACCGGCACCGGCGCTCCACGTGTCTAAGTTCTGAATCCTCCCGGAAAAACCGGGGGTCCTTGCCTGGTGCCTGGATGTTTCATTCCCGGGTTTCGGCACCACTTGTGGGATGCCCTCGACCATCCACGATGAAGAGCGACCACAACAGGATTCTTCTTAGAACACGCTTTACTGGAGCTCTTTTAGTTTCAACTTTGTGATGGCGAAAGGACCCAGACCCGTTGTGCAAGCTGCTTTTATACAGTGCTATTTGGCATGTCCGTTTCCCATTGGCTGGAGCAAATTGACGTGTCCGCTTCCCATTGGCCGGCACAGGTCATATGAGCTCGTATGAGCTCTATACGATCTGATGAAACATGCTCTGATTGGAGAAAACCCAATCACGCCACACCAGGGACTCTGCACATGCGGGGGCACAGGACCCTGCGCATGCGCGGGAAGGCAAAGTGGCAGTGGGCGGAGTCAGTGGCGCCGAACAATTTCTGATCCTTAAAATGCAAATTTTGGAGACACAGATTTTGATCGTGATGAAACAACCCATGCAGTAGTTTACCCACTGAGTTTAGAAAGGGAATTAATTGTCAGTTCTGGAACAGTACCCCTGATGTTTAAAAACATATTTGTGGTGAAAGGGATTTTATAACAAATAAATTACAAAGAACAGTAAGTTCAACCAATTTGTATAATTGCTATTAATAAAAACTCAGTTGCATCCCTAGAATGATGAGATCGTAGGAAATTTGGATTACATTTATAGAAAGGTCACATTGATGTAGTTTCTCAACCAGATACAGCCATTATACATATAAATATATATTATAGTAAATATATTTATGTAAAATATATTCCATTATATATTTTATGTGGAAGAAATTCTGGCATCATCTATACCTGTGACAAGTATAGTTACTTAAACACTTGTATTTTTTTTTTTTTGTTTTGTTTTTTTGGTCACACCCGGCAATGCTCAGGGGTTTCTCCTGGCTCTGCACTCAGGAATAACTCCTGGCGGTGCTCAGGGGACCATATGGGATGTCGGGGATCCAACCTGGGCCAGGCCTCGTGCAAGGCAAACGCCCTGCCCACTGGGCTATCGCTCTGGGCCCCACTTGTATTGTTAAAAGTACTTGAAATTTGGCTAAATCTGAATGGAACTGTGCTATAAACATAAATATATAATGATTTATGGGGCTAAATAAAATAAATGTAAATATATAAGTATCTTAATGACTTTGTGTTTGCTGTATATTAAATAAAACAAAAAATTAACCTCATATTTTTTCCTCTTTCTTAATGTGGCTATTAGGTGATTTATAATAACCTATGTGACTTACATAACATTTCCACTGGTCAGAGATGACCGATTCTGATTCCTTTTGTTTTTTTGAAACCCTGCCCCGAAGATGACTATTCATTTGCAATAAACATAGCATTGCAAACGTTTTCTGAATTGAGTCTTTGAATTTTGTTTTATAATTTTAAAATGGAAAATTTAAGGAAGACATTAGAACAGTTGTCCTTTTTTTTTAAAGAAACTTTTATTATTTATTTATTTATTTTTTGCTTTTTGGTCACACCCAGCGATGCCCAGGGGTTACTCCTGGCTCTGCACTCAGGGAAAACTCCGGACTCTGGGTTCCCAGCTAGGCGTGTAGGCCAAGATGGCTCCCACCACGTGTTGAAGCCCAACAGAAAATGGAGAGGACAGACAGGCAGAAGCCAAGGGAAGTCAAAATGGTAAAAGGACTGGCTCTGCACTCAGGGATTTCTCGTGGCAGTGCTCGGGGGACCATATGGGAAGCCAGGGATCGAACCTGGGCCGACACAAGCCGGCCGCGTGCAAGGCAAACACCCTACACGCTGAACTATTGCTCCTGCCCTAGAATAGTTGTCTTATTTTTTTTGTTTTGGTCACACTCAGCAGTACAGGTCTTATACCTGACTTTATGCTTAGGGATCACTCCTGACAGGGCTCAGGGGACCACATGGGTTATGGGATTGAGCCAGAATTGGTTACATGCAACTCAGGTACCCTGCCTGCTGTACCTGGCCCCTCAGGTTGTCTTTTGGGTCAAAAGTATGTTCAATATAAGCCTTTCATTTTATAGAGAAAACCCTTACATTTTATAGAAATAATATTAGAACTGAAAAATATGATGCCTGAAATTTTCTTCAAAACAACACACTAGTGGTAATGGGGATAGCGGAATAGATATGCTACAAGACTGGAAGAGGTTTAAATGCTGGGGTTTAAATACTTGCCCTGCAGGCAAGTGGTCCTCGCTTGGTCCTGGAACCCCTCTCTTTACAGGTTGACACCCTCAACGCCTTGAGCAGTGTTGGGGTAGCCCCAGTAATCTTTGGAACTGGAGGGCCCATGTAGCACCTAAAGAATTGAGCAGACTTCATCTTCAGGAATCCAGGGAGAACTCTTGGGGTCTCAAAAGCACTGTTGGGGAGACACCCCTAAAAAATGAAAGAAAAACTTATTTAAACTCTGTAGTTGGTAATTTGGAGTTCATTATAGAATTCTATTTTAACTCTGCCTAATATTTTAAAAGTAAAGTTTTGCTAAAGATTTTATGATTAAACAAATTTCTTAGTGATTTAGAAGAAAATCATGCTTAATTGCCTGGCATATCATAATTACTCCAAAAAGCACTAGAGTTTCTTAGATTTATGTAATATGTTTCTCCTAAAGAGTTCATATCGATTGACCTTGATGGTTTTCTGTAACACAAATAGTCATTTCTATTCCTTTAGAAGAAGGTATAGAATGCCCCTTTTTGAAGCATTTTATGAAGTTTGAAGAGTAAATAAAGTTAGTGAATACACATAAAAATCTAAGTCATATTAATGAGCTTTCAGAATTAATTTTAATACAATATATGTTGCCTACTTACAAATTGTGCAATTATCATGAAGTATTTGGATACTAAAATCAGAGGAGTTGATTACTGTTTCTGTTTTCTTATAGTGTTTATGATAGCACTATAATAACAATAGAAATAATATGCTGAAAGTCAACATTTGTTGAGCTTAATATGAAAAATTTTGTGATATATTCTTTAAATAAATTGCCCAAAGCAAGGGTGCTTTTTATCTATAATTTAATTAATTGAATATTTGAACCAGTATACAATGCTTAGTTAATACCCTTCCCCAAATCAAGGAGCTGAGTGAGAATTTGAAGCAAGGATTCTAGATCCACACCTTCTCTACTGTGCTTCATTGCACTAAACTATACCGGATAAATGCCTTGGGAAGGTAGCTTAATCTCTCTCAACTTTAGTTTCTGCTTTGTAAAATAGGAATACAAACAGTAACTATCTTATAGTCATAATAGTAATGGAAAATTTATGTAAAATACTTGATACAAGTGGCCAGCACGGAGGAAGATGAGAAACGTTAGCTACTCTCTTTTCATTGCCTATTTTTCTTTTTTTTTCTTCTTTTTTTTATATTCAATGGTGAGTTTTAATCTGCCATTACCATTTCACACATTTAGTAAAACACTGGTATCTATTTATAGCCTATTAATGAATGCAGTCATTCTATATCTGTCCTTTTCCTTCTGACTAATTTCACTCAGCATGATAGTTTCCATGTCCATCCATTTGCAGGTAAATTTCATAATTTCATCTTTTCTGACAGCTGCATAGTATTCCATAGTGTAGATGAACCACAGTTTCTTTAGCCAGTCCTCTGTTCTCGGGCATTTAGGTTGTTTCCAGATTCTAGCTATAGTGAATAGCGCAGAGATGAATAAAGAAGTACAGATAGTGTTTCTGCTATGTGTTTTTCGGTCTCTCGGGTATATTCCCAGGAGTGCTATTGCTGGATCAAATGGGAGCTCAATATCTAGTTTTTCGGAGGAATGCCCATATTGTTTTCCAAAAGGGGCTGGACCAACCGGCACTCCCACCAACAGTGGATGAGAGTCCCTTTTCCCCACATCCACGCCAGCACTGGTTGTTCTTACTGTTTTGGATGTGTGCCAGTCTCTGTGGTGTGAGATGGTACCTCATTGTTGTTTTGATTTGCATCTCCCTGATGATTAAAGATGAAGATCACTTTTTCATATGCCTTTTGGCCATTCGAATTTCTTCTTTTTTGGAAGCTTCTGTTCATTTCTTCTCCCCATTTTTTGATAGGGTTGGCTGTTTTTTTTTTTGTGGAGTGCTACTAGTGCCTGCTATATCCTGGATATTAACCCCTTGTCAGATGGGTATTGGGTGAATATCCTTTCCCACTCTGTGGATTGTTTTTGTATCTTGGTCACCGTTTCTTTTGAGGTGCAGAAGCTTTTCAATTTGATATAATCCCATTTGTTTATCTTAGCTTCCATTTGCTTGGTCAGTGGTGAGTCATCTTTAAAGATACTTTTAGTTTCGATGTCGTAGAGCGTTTCTCCTATGTTTTCTTCGATGCCCTTATAGATTCATGTCTGATGTTGAGATCTATAATCCATTTTGATCTGACTTTTGTGCATGGCATTAGAAGGAGGTCTAAGTTCATTTTTTTACACGTAGCTGCCCAGTTTTCCCAGCACCATTTGTTGAAGAGGCTTTCTTTGCTCCACTTAACATTTTTTGCTCCTTTATTGAAGATTAAGTGGTTGTATATTTGAGAGTGTGTTTCAGGATATTCAGTTCTATTCCTTAGGTCTACAGGGTCTGTCTCTATACCAATACCACACTGTCTTAATTACAACTGCTCTGTAGTAGAGCTTGAGGTTGGGGAAAGTGATACCTCCCATCTTCTTTTTCCCCAGGATTGCTTTAACTATTCGTGGGGTTTTATTATTCCATACAAATTTCAGGAGTGTTTGTTCAGTTTCTTTGAAGAACATCATGGGTATCTTTATAGGGACCGCATTAAATCTGTATAAAGCTCTAGGGAGTATTACCATTTTGATAATGTTAATCCTTTCAATCCATGAGCAGGGAATGTGTCTCCATTTCCTCAGGTCTTCTTTTATTTCCTGAAGTAACGTTTTGTAGTTTTCTTTGTAAAGATCCTTTACATTCTTTGTGAAACTGATTCCTAGGTATTTGATTCTCTGCTGCACAATTGTGAATGGGATAGTTTCTTTAATGTCCCTTTCTTATCTTTTGCTATTTTTCTTCCATTAGTAGTTAATTTTCTTTGAATCATTACCTAACAAGATATGAAATGATACAGTCTAACAGAAAATATTTGAAAGATCTTAAAATTTACTCTGCAGTAAATGAGAACTATTAAGTCACATACTGATTCAAATACTAAGTCAAATACTGAGTATTTGAAATGTGTATAGTAAGAATTCATTCAGATAGCTTATATGTGTAAAAATACATGCCAAACTTCAAAGATTTAGTGTGAAAAAGTGAAACACCTCAGTATATTCTTATATTTTTTCTGTATAAAACAATAATATTTATATTTTGAAAATGAAAGTCATACTAACCTCATATTTTATTTCTAAATATTTTCTAAGAGATATTGGAGCATGTAAAATCATGCAAGTGAGCCTGCCCACAAGCTGCTTCTGGTGCTGTAGGCCATGAGTCAGAGGCCCAGACACACGGCAGAACAGCTACCAGCTCTCCCGTGATCATGAGGCTGATCATGAGGCATTCAGAAGGGGGTGGGCGGGTTTTGGTCCAGCCTACCACCCAGTAGAGCCTCAGAAGCCAGAACAAATTCGCGCACTATAATCACAGCCATTTCTCAAGGTCTAGACTCCACAGCTCATCAGAGCCCCACCTTACAGAAAAGCCTATTTCAAGTCCAGCTAAACTCACCATGCTTTCATGGAGCTGGAGCTGGGGTTCCTTCTCCCACTTCTGTCCCTCCAGAAAGCCTGGTGGGCTCACCCCAAACTGCTTCCAGAGACACAGACACATGGTAGAGTGGCTGGTGGCTCTCCCGTGGCATGCAGTTGCTTTTATCTCAAAACCTGGTATACTGAGGTATCAGGTATCCCACCACATTTTATAGAATTAAGTATGGGGCATATGGACCATAAATGTGTGGTCACAATGTCTGGTTTGTGGAACATACCAATAATTTCTTATACAGTGGGTCCAAATGGCCCAATGGGCCCATTATGAGATTTAATAATTTTCATTGACTTTTGTCTAAGAATATATTCATTGAAGGTATTTAGAGAATTAAATCCAACAAACAATATAAAATAGATTATTCAGCATATGCTAGGACAGGCTCAATGAGAGGTTGAAAAAATTTGGAATAAGTGTTGTCCATAGATGCAGTGAAGGTGGGCTTGGGGTTGACTAGTAGACACCTACTACATTCCTAGAAACTCAGAAAGTGAATGCAAGAACAAAAATTGGCCAGATTCGCACATAACAATCCAGAAAAAAAGTCATGACTTTATCAATACCATTCCCATATATAGGGCTGTAATGGCAATACTCCCTCAGAGTTCTGTACAGATTCAATGCAGTCCCTATAAGGATACCTTTGACATTCTTCAAAGAAATTGACCAAACACTCCTGAAATTTGTATGGAACAATAACCCCCAAGGATAGCTAAAGCAATCCTCGGGAAAAAGAAGATGGGAGGCATCACCTTTCCCAACTTCAAACTGTACTATAAGGCAGTAGTAATTAAAACAGCATGGTATTGGAATAAAAACAGACCTGAGGACCTGTGGAATAGAATTGAGTATCCTGACACCCAACCTCAAACACATGATCATTTAATCTTTGATAAAGGTGCAGAGTCCAAAATGGAGTAACAAAAGCCTCTTCAACAAGTGGTGCTGGGAAAACTGGGCAGCGACATGTGAAAAATAAATTTGGACCTGTGTCTAACACCATGCACAAAAATCAGATCAAAATGTATTAAAGATCTGAATATCAGACTTGAATCCATAAAGTACATTGAAGAAAATATAGGAAAAGCCCTCCACAACATTGAAGATAAAGGCATCTTCAAAGGTGAAACATCACTAACAAAGCAACTAGAAGAAAAGATAAACATATGGGACTACATGAAACTAAAAAGCTTCTCTACCTCAAAAGAAATAGTGACTAAGATACAAAAGCAGTCCACAGAATGGGAAAGAATATTCACCCAATATCCATCTGATAAGGGGTTAATATCCAGGATATATCAGGGATTGGTAGAACTTTTACAAGAAGAAAACATACAACCCCATCAAAAAATGGGGAGAAGAAATGAACAGAACTTCAGCAAGGAATAAAAATCGAATGGCCAAAAAACATATGAAAAAATGCTCATCATCAGAAAGATGCCAATTAAAACAACAATGAGATATCACTTTACACCACAGATATTGGCACATATTCAAAAGAGCAAGAACAACAAGTGCTGGCGTGGATGTGGGGAAAAGGGGACACTCATCTATTGTTGGTGGGAATGCTGGCTGGTGCAGCCTTTCTGGAAAACAATATAAATTCCTCCAAACACTAGAAATTGAACTGCCATTTGACACAGCCATACCACTCCTGGGAATCTACTCTGAGAAGCCAAAAATACGCAGTGGAAACACCATCCCTACTTTTATGGTCATAGCAGCATTATTCACAATAGCCAGAATCTGGAAGCAACCAGAGTGCCCTAGAATCGATGACTGAATAAAGAAGCTTTGGTACATCTACACAATGGAATACTATGCAGCTGTTAGGAAAAATGAAGTTATAAAATTTGCCTATAAATGGATGGACATGGAGAAGATTATGTTGAGCGAAATTAGCCAGAAGGAGAGAGACAGATACAGAATGACTGCATTTATTTGCACAACATAAATATATGTACATATTATAATACCAATATCCAAGGTCAAGTGAAACATATATCAGGAGAGCTTGTCAAAGGTGGAAATTATGACAAATGTGTTGGAGTCAGGGGCTAGGTAAGACAGAAAATGGAACAGTGTGCTAACAATTGTTGAGGGTACTAATGCCAACCTAGAACTGAGCATTAAATAGAGGCAAAAAGATACACATGACAACCCTTTAATGTATGTTCTGTAATCCATAGTCTGGAAGGGAAGGAAAAGAGAAGAGAGAGAAATGGAAAGAAATCAAGAACCTGCCATGGAGGAGGGGGGGGGAGGGGGGGAGGGAACCGGGGACGTTGGTGGTGGGAGATGGGCACTGGTGGAGGGGATGGGTGCTGGAACACTGTATGACCAAAACTCAAATATGAACTTTTTAATTGTATATCTTTTGTAATTGTAAAAAAAATTAAAAAATATAAT
>JAJIBD010028820.1:0-25238 GCA_021461705.1 Cryptotis parvus
CAAGGCAGTAGTAATTAAAACAGCATGGTATTGGAATAAAAACAGACCCGTGGACCTATGGAATAGAATTGAGTATCCTGACACCCAACCTCAAACACATGATCATTTAATCTTTGATAAAGGTGCAACGAGTCTAAAAATGGAGTAAGGAAAGCCTCTTCAATACGTGGTGTTGGGAAAACTGGGCAGCGACATGTAAAAAAATGAATTTGGACCTGTGTCTAACACCATGCACAAAAATCAGATCAAAGTGGATTAAAGATCTCAATATCAGACTTGAATCCATAAAGTACATTGAAGAAAATATAGGAAAAACCCTCCATGACATTGAAGCTAAAGGCATCTTCAAAGATGAAACATCTCTAACAAAGCAACTAGAAGAAAAGATAAATATATGGGACTACATGAAACTAAAAAGCTTCTGCACCTCAAAAGAAACAGTGACTAAGATACAAAAGCAGTCCACAGAATGGGAAAGAATATTCACCCAATACTCATCTGATAAGGGGTTAATATCCAGGATCTATCAGGCACTGGTAGAACTTTACAAGAAGAAAACAAACAACCCCATCAAAAAATGGGGAGAAGAAATGAACAGAAACTTCAGCAAGGAAGAAATTCGAATGGCCAAAAAACATATGAAAAAAATGCTCATCATCACTAATCATCAGAGAGATGCAAATCAAAACAACAATGAGATACCACTTTACACCACAGAGACTGGCACATATTCAAAAGAACAAGAACAACAAGTGCTGGCGTGGGTGTGGGGAAAAAGGGGACACTCATCCATTGTTGGTGGGAATGCCGGCTGGTACAGCCTTTCTGGAAAACAATATGGACATTCCTCCAAAGACTAGAAATTGAACTCCCATTTGACCCAGCCATACCACTCCTGGGAATCTACTCTGGGAAACCAAAAATACGAGCGGAAACACCATCCCTACTTTTATGTTCATAGCAGCATTATTCACAATAGCCAGAATCTGGAAGCAACCCGAAAGTGCCCAAAAATAGATGACTGGATAAAAAAAGCTTTGGTACATCTACACAATGGAATACTATGCAGCTGTTAGGAAAAATGAAGTTATAAAATTTGCCTACAAATGGATGGACATGGAGAAGATTATGTTGAGCGAAATTAGCCAGAAGGAGAGAGACAGTTACAGAATGACTGCATTTATCTGCATAACATAAATATATAGGTACATATTATGATACCAATATCCAAGGTCAAGTGAAACATACATCAGGAGGTCCTGTCAAAGGTGGAAATTATCACAAACGTGTGGGAGCCAGAGGCTAGGTAAGACAGAAAAATGGAACAGTCTGCTAACAATTGTAGAGGGTACTAATGCCAACCTAGAACTGAGCATTAAATAGAGGCAAAAGGATACACATGACAACCCTTTAATGTATGTTCTGTAATCCATAGTCTGGAGAGGAAGGAAAAGAGAAAGAGAAATGGAAAGAAATAAAGAACCTGCCATGGAGGAGGGCTGGGGGGAGGGGGAGGGAACTGGGGACGTTGGTGGTGGGAGATGGGCACTGGTGGCGGGATGGGTGCTGCTACACTGTATGACCAAAACCCAAATATGAACTTTTTTAATTGTATATCTTGTAATTGTAAAAATAAAAAATTAAAAAAAAATATTCAATTATAAAAAAGAAATATATTTGCCATAACTTCTTACCCTTGACAATCAAATTTAACAACTGGAACTGGAAAACTCTGTCACAGTGATAGTGTTGGTCGTGAGGCAGAGCTGTCCCATGTGTTGTAGGGTCAGTGGCATACCTGTTTATTGTCAATTAGATACCTTCCATATTCTGACTTCTATTCTCTGTAATTGTTTGGACATCACTAATCGTCCTCTCATGGTGGTGAAGGGCCAAGAGCAAATGACCCAATTTAGAATCTTTGACATACATAGATGCCATTTTATCACAATATAGTTTCTTTACTAAATAATAAAAATTAAACATCCAACAATGTGTCATGCAGAAAAAGTACATCGCCATAAAATTCTTAGCTAGTCAGCCTTCTAATCCATTTAGATTCACAAATATACGAAATATAGAGGTTCTGAGGCTCCTTAAGTGAGGAATAGGTAAAACACTTATGATAATAGAATACTGATATAAACGTGAAGAGTAAAATTAAAAAAGAATTTGAGGAAATATACAAAAACACCTTTATAACTTGAAAAAAAAGTCAAAGCTCTATTAAACAGTCTACAAAAGGCATTCACCATAAAGAAATAATAACGTATACTGTATTAAAATTGAAACTTCTGTTCATCAAAGTATCAAGAATAAAATGTTGGTAGATAGAATGGCCGAAGATACACACATTTTATAAATAAATGTACATTATAAAATATTCACATATAATCATACACTTTAAAAGAGAAATACAGTCCTAATACAAAAGTAAACCAAAATAGGGGCCAGAGATACGGATGAGTCAGTGGTAGTGCATGAATAATTCTGCAATGTCCGTCCCTGGTACCACCTTGCATCTCTGTGTGTGATCCCCTGGGCCACAAATGAGAACCCCCAGCATAGCACAATCAGGAGTGTGAGCACTGCAACTAAGTGTGCAATTCCTGGGCACTACAACAACATGAAAGAAAAAATGAACAAAATCTTGAAAAGACATAAAAGAGAACCGACATCCAATAAACAGATGAAATTATATATAATTTTGGTGAGCAAGAAAATGGAAATTAAAACTGCAACATGCAGCCATTATTTACTCATTGGAACAACTTAAATGTTAACAATAGCAAACTTATTTTGGTGAAATGCAGAGTACAAATTGGTATCACTGCTAGCAGAAATCTGCCAGAACTGAAAATGTCAACACTGTGACTGAATAATCCCATCTTCAGATAAAGACAGAAATACAAGCACAGGTGTAACAAAGTTCTCTATAAACAGCCTGCTGGAAATGTAAATTTCTACTTATAGTAGAAAATAAATTCTGGTAAATAAATTCTAGTGTATTCACACAATCGAATACAATTCAGCAGAGAGAATGGATGAAATGCCACTCAAATTTGCTGAATTTCATAAAAATAATGCCAACTGAAAGGTGACACAAAGGAATGCACATTCGAAAATGTATAAGCCTATTTAGATATCAGAAATTTATAAATTGAATAAAACACTAAAGTTTTTATAATTCAGAAACTGTTAGTTATTAGCACAAAACTTGAAAAACTAGGGAATTAGCATGTTTTATTTCTTGACTTGATCATTAGATGCTAATGATCCAAATATATTGAATTATATCAAGGAGTACAGAAGTCTGTGTGTCATTGTAGAAGCTTACAAAATTTATACTTCTATTGAAATGCATATTAAATTTCACCAATCAGCTAAGATAAAATTGGCCTGGAAAATTTCTCCTCAAAAGCAATCAATCTAGATTAACAAACCTGAGTTCTCTTTACTCACTCTACCCTGTCTCTGCTACATCAATTTTTTTTAATCATAGTGTCAATGTTGTAGTTCTAGTCTCCATTAAATCATTACTCAGTAGCTACTATAGGCCTGTAAAATGCAAAACTCCAACAAATGAGTATTTAACAATGGAATCAATAGAACGATAAAAATCCTGTGTGATTTATCCAAAGAATGCTTCATAATGAAGCTAAAGTGATATATATCTGGGAAATATAAGCTTTACTATATGTTAGACCTAAGTTGATAGAACTTGTTACTTAACAGTAGAACTTAGTAGCTAAAACCACGTAAGTTAAACCCCTTTCCTCCTGACCTGGCTTCATCTCCATGAGTAGGCCTATTTCTTTTGACTCATTTGGTGGCAATACAGTGCAGGAATGAAGTTGGTTCTTCTCCTCTTCCTCCTCCTCTTTCCTCTTCCTCCTTTTGTCAAAGCCAGTGGTGCTCGAGCTTACTCCTGGCTCTGTGCTCAAGAATTACTCCTGGTAGTATCCAGGGACCATATGTGATGCTGGGCATTGAATCCAGGTCAACTATGTTCAAGGCAAACACCCTAGTCACTGTACTGTTGCTCTGGCACAGAAGCTATTTCTTTACACAGTTTTCCCATATAACTACTTCTGCTACTACCTTTGGCTCAAGTCCACATGCAGAAGGCAACCTGATCTGAAAGTTCTGCTTGATGTTTCACTAGTGGTTCCTGAAGCTCAAAAATCAGAATTCTGAGCAAGAGCCCGAGGAATAATGAGTAGTCCATCAGCAAATGCTTTAAATTGGGCCCAGCATTTTAACAGCTCTCAAGCCATCTCTTACACCTCCTAAACTCTGAGCACCTGTGTGCTTATTTGATCTTGTGACCAATTATGTCAGGAGGCAAGGATTAATACCTTCTCAATAAAGGTAAATGTCTACTAATATATCTTCATAGACAAGTCCTTATGTTCCAAACAGTAAGGATTTAGGTCATCTAAAGAATTTAAAGCTAGTCTACCACAAGCAAGAGTTTGTCTTTCCTTGTTTTTCCTTTTTAGTTCTGTGAAGAGTTTAGCCAAGAGCATCTAAGGAAAAGGAGTGAATTTCCTTCTGGTTAATAAAAACAAATCCATTATGTGAATCACCAATTTTTTATTCTATTATTTTAAACTCTATCCTTAATTAATTTTCTCTCAGCTTTTTACTAATTTTTTCTTTTCATCAATACTCTTGTAAAAATTTAAAAAAGTCAGAATTCACTTGTTTTTTCATATTCTAATGACACTTTTTCATGTCAGATTGTATGCATGTCTACTCTTAATTTTTTTCCCCACATCTGGATGCTATGTCCCATTTTACAGAAGACTACTGGGTAAGCTTGTAACAGTTTCGGATTTATGTTTGATTTCCATGATCTCAACCATGAATAAGTTCATAAAGTTTTTCTTAATGACAAAAACAGAACCCACTAGAGCCTTTGTAGGACATCAGCAAGTTTAGTGAACTTTATTATGTAGAGACGTTCTGGTCACATCTACAAGTATTCCCCTGTCTATGCTTTTGCTTCCTTGATGCATTCTAAAAACTGAAGTTACTTTTCTTTTCCACCTTCCAATCTTTCTCTTTGAAATTGGATGTTGAAATTCATAAATATAGAGGTCACCTCTTTCAACAGCAGCCCAATGGCTGGGACATTGGGAGTAGTGCCATCACCTGTTACATCATCCTAGGCTGTGCCTCTTTCACTACTAGAAGCTCTGGGCTCCGGCAGTAATATACATACATCTCTGTCTGCAAAAATAGCAGGTACTATTTCCATTTGCTTAACTGTTAGCCTCTCTTATTTTATGATTAGTTCCTCCAGAATGAGACACATATCTAATCTTTGCATCTCTGTAAGTAGAACAGTGCCTGATAAACATTGTGCATAGAGGCATAATATTAAATAAATCAATGGGTTTCCAAACAATCATATGAGGAAGTAATAATGATTTGGTTTATGCAGCCTGTTAAAAATAAGCAGAGAAATTATAGGGAAGTAATTTGATCATAGACAACTGATAGTCTGATAAGGCAAACAATGCCTTCAATTTATTAATAACCTAAGTAGTATGAAAATATTTACAGCCTATATTTTTGACATGGTGATATTATCACTAAAATTTCTCAATGATCCTATGGGAAAGGAAAATTGTCTCAATGTATTGCATATGATAAAACTAAAATTCAAATAGGCCTAACAACTTGCCTGTATTAGCTAGCATTTTAAACTTCAGACTTGGGGCTGGGGAAATAATTGTGGGTAAGACTTGCATGCAGCTGGCCCAGGTTTGGTCCCTAAAATCCCTTATGGTCCCCTGAGTCTACCAAGTGTGATGCCTGAATACAGTGCTAGTGGTAAGCCATGAACACAGCCTGGTGTGGCCCCCAAAAAATGAACAAAAATAAACTTCAATCTTTCAGATTTCAGAGTCAGTTGTTCTTTTCTGATGCCTGGATGGTTGATTTGTAGGTGCCAAGGAATATTATTGAAAATAATGTAAAATCGTTCACTTATTTATCAAGTAAATGTCTCATGGACGTCAAGAAGTATATTGAGAAACTATATTGTTCAACATTGTCATCTAAAAGTTTTCAGTAAAAGTGTAGCAGTAAAAAGGCATAATTGCTAGTATATTATATCTTGCAAAATTGTGGCAAAATATTTTTTAAATTGTCTTTCTGAATAAAAATTTTATAAAAATTTTATTTTCATAATGACCTAACTGGAAAATTAAACAAAAAGAAATAATTTATGGTCAGACATAGTCAAAAGTTCAATAACAAAGTATTTAGATTGAAAAATAGGAAAAACTATTCAAAAGGGGCTATAAAATAAACACAATATTCACAAAATAGTGGAACACATCTCAAGTGGCTTTAGCATATTAAAAGATAATAAGCATAGCTCAAAAGTGAAAGGTGTATTTAAACAACACTGAGAGGGCTGAAAAGGTCATTCAGAGGTAAAGTTCATAAACCTCATGTATGGATTCAATTTCAGGCAACAAGCAAAGAGACAAAAGCCCTACAATGAGATGCCATTTCTTACCTATGAAATTAGTCCAAAACTTTAACAACATTCTCTTCTGGCAAGAGAAAAAAAGCACTGAACATAACATCTGTGTGTTCAGTTATGCAAATTCCTTTAAGAAAGGTAATTTGGGCCGGAGCTATAGCCCAGTGGGTAGGGCGTTTGCCTTGCGGCCGGCCCATGTCGGCCCGGGTTCTATCCCCGGAATCCCATATGCTCCCCAGAGCACTGCCATGAGTAATTCCTGAGTGCAGAGCCAGGAGAAACCCCTGAGCATTGCCGGGAGTGACCCAAAAAAGCAAAAAAAAAAAAAAAAGTCATTTGGAAATGACTATCAGTCAAGTAATTTTAACAAAATTTTAAGAGATAACTATAAATGGATAAAAATATATTTATTTATTCTGCAAAAGTAAAAAATGATAGATGACCATTATATTATAGCATTATTAATAAAACTAAAGACAAAAATGCACTCAAAATATATCAGTAAAATATGATATAGTCACACAATGGAATGCTATGGTATTCAAAAAAAAATCTGAGACAGAGATAGTGAAATGCAGAGCTCTTGCCCCACTTACAGCCCACCCAGGTTCTAGCCCCCAGCATTTCATATGCTCATATGTTCAATTACATAAGTGAAGTTCAGGAAAAAATAAAAGAATATAAAAAGTAAGGCCTGAAATGATAATAAAGTTCTACAACATCTCATTATTTAAAGTTTCATAAAGGAAACAGTACAGCAGTTAAGGGCCTTCCTTTGCTTACTAGGGTTTGATCCTAGCATCCCATACGATCCCCTGAGAACTTTCAGGGAATAAGACCCAATAAGAAGGGTGTGGTCACAAACTCAAAATAAATAAACATGATTAAGTAAATAAATTTTGTAGAACTATGAATTTGTATCACTTGTATGACTTGTATCACTTGTCTTCCCATTGTTCATTGATTTGCTTGAGCAGGCACTAGTAATGTCTTATTTGTTGGGAATGAGGTCCATTATTGTTACTGTTTTTGAAATGTCAAATGCACCTGCCATGGCTCTGGGTTCATCCCAGGGGGCCCAGTCTTTTTCTATGTCAAACCATCAACCATCCAAACAGGTAGGAAAAAGTAAACTATTCTAATAAAGGAAGTAGAATATAGTAGAATCACATGGTTAAAGACTGATCTCTACTATTTAAAAACAATTATTATAAAAGATTTACAAATTAAACCCAAGAATATTTCCCCCAAACTCCAACTTGGTAATAGCAAGTGCAATTAGTGAAAACACATTCATACTGCCTTAAATTAAATGATTCTAAAAATTAAGCAGATGACTTAAAATTTTATTGCTGCTTAGTTCTTCAGAAACTCTAAGGCATTTTTAATTACCAGAGTGAAGTGTCCCATGATGTTACAAATGCTTTCAAGTGAGGCCAATTTTAAAGATAAAACAATTTGCTTTTAAACTCTTTATGATTTCAAAACTGTCCCAGGAAATTATAAAATAATGTCATTATGTATAATGTAATCATGATAGTCCTGAACCATTAAAAATGCTTATCAGCATAAACTCATTAGCAGAGAAATAGAATTAATATTTGAATGGAGAATAATATAGATTTCAAGGATTTTCAACCCTGGAACTTATTTTTACTGTGTAAAGGTATCATAGACATAACTATCACATTAATTTCCAAAAAAAAACAAAAAAAAGTGCAGAAATTCTATCTGTCAATGGCATAGAATCCCAATTCATTATTTATTTCAAGAAGATCAAATGAAATAATGGGTAGCAATCACTTTGAATTGTATGAAAGCCCTAAAATATAAGGTACTATCATTATTACTAGTAGTTGAAATATAATAAACTTTCTATTAAAATTCCTGAAGGACAAAGAAGGTTCATGTAGAGGTGTGAAAAAAGAAACAAGAGTTAGAAACAAGATTAACTGGTTTATTAAGGTGAATTAGAAATGGAAAATGTTGAGTGTAGATAGTGTTTAGAGTCTTCAGATTGCTAAGGATGAAAATAATTTACTAACGACTTATCAAGATCAAAGTGTTCCTTAACTATTTCATCCATATATTAACATTGTTCCTCCTGACCTAGAATAACCTTAAAAAATAAGAACATTAGGTTCATGAGATTTGGAACCAAAGACTCCTAAAATTTAGCCTACCATGTAAATTTGTGGTGTAAACACTGTAAGTTTTTTGCTAAACAAATTAGTTAAAAGGCTAGGGTATATCCACCAAGCTACTTTATTTTTTTATAGTACTGAATATGATTTAGTAAAAAGTCTATAGGGAAGATAACTTGAAAAAACAATAGTTCTCTGTGTATAAGTACATAAGATTACATTATAATTATTCCATTCCCTCCCTGCTTTTTTTTTTAATATATTATTATACCACCATGAGATATACAATTACAAAGATGTTCATGTTTGGGTTTAGGTCATACAGTGTTCCAGCACCCATCCCTCTGCCAGTTCCCATTTCCCACCATCAATATACCCACTTCCCTCCCCATCCCTGAGCCTGCCTCTATCACAAGTTCTTTATCTCTTCTTTACTCTCTTTCTCTCTCTCTCTTCCTTCTCTTACATATTGTGGATTTCAATACATACATTCATACATTTAGAGGTACCATGTGTATCTTTTTGCCTATATTCAATGCTCAGTTCTAGGCTGGTGTTATCATTTTTGATGATTATTAGCACACTGTTCCCTTCTCTGACTTACGTAACCTCTGACTCCCACACGTTTGTGGTAGATTCCACCTATTGACAAGATCTCCTGATCCATGTTTTGCCTGACCTGCACCAAGCTACTTTATTGAATGTTTTGAATTCTTTCTATGTGATAAGTCCCTTTATTTTATCACCAGCATTTGTTTCCAGGTTTGTGATTTGCTTACTGTCTTGGTATCTTTATTTCTTTCCAACTGCGTATGATTCCCAAAAACCCATTCTTAGATTCAATTAATTTACTGAGTGGCATACAGTACTCAGTAAATCTGTTTCTCACTAGATCAGTAGTTCATTACAAAAGACATTAAAGAACGCTAGTCAAAAACTCAGACTAGAGAAACCTAGAGCAAGAGATGGGCTGGAAGAAGCAGCGCTTCCCTGCCCTCTACAGGGCTACTATTCTCCCCAGATCATCCTTTTACCATGTCCTCCCATCTGATAAATCCAGAGTTCTCTTTGCGTTTGAATTACCCAAAACTGAGTCAAAGTGTTAACTTATCCTTCCCTTCCAGTCACACTAATCTTCCCTGCTTCATTATATGCCTGCTCCTGATTCTTGACTTTCTTCTCTTTTTCCCCTAGTTCCTTAGTTGATCCTTTAGAGTCAAGCCATAAAATTCTCTCTGCCACTCTCTCATCACCTCTCAGTTAACTAATGCTATCTATCTGTATTGTAAAGACCCAAACTGCCAAATTTCTATCTTCACTCTAACAGATTCAGGATAAAATTTTAAAAGCCAAGGCTACCTCATAGATAATGGTTCAATCATGAAGGTCTCTAGCCTAAAAGATGCTCTTTTAAAAAAAGAAAAAAAAAAATATATAATAACACCGTGACATAGGCATTTACAAAGCTGTTCATGATTGGGTTCCAGTGCACATTTCCCACCACTAATGTCCCCAGATTCCCTTCCACCTCCCCCAGCCTGCCTCTATAGCAGGCATTCTCTCGTTCTCTTTCTGTCTCTCTCTTTCTCCCTCTCTCTCTCACTCTCTCTCCCTTCTCTTACATATTGTGGCTTGCCATATATCATTTAGGGCTTATCTTGTTAATCCCCCTGTCTATATTCAATGCTCAGTTCTAGTCTAGCAATACCATTTCCAACTATTAGTTGAACACTGGTATATATTTATATACCACAAATGAATGCAGTCATTCTATATCTCTCCTTTATCTTCTGACTGATTTCATTAAGCATGGTAATCTCCATGTCCATCCATTGTAGGCAAATTTTATGACTTCATTTTTCCTGACAGCTGTTTAGTATCCCATTAAGTAGATTACCATAGTTTTTTAGCCAATCTTTGGTTCTCAGGCAAGGCTTATGGAACTATACAGGGTCTGGGAATAGATTCCAGGTGAGCCACATACAAAGCACCTGCCCACTGTACAATCTCTCAGCCCCAGTTTCAAATTCTTTCAACCATATTTTCAATCTTTTCAATCATATTTTCAATCATATTGTCAATCAGTCTTTCAATCATATTCACTTCTCTTTTCTTATTATTAATAAACAAATTGATACCAACAACTTTTACTGTTAATTTTATGATTGATTTTAATTGCTAAAAGAAGAAAATCTAAATTTATGTGACCATGGTGATATTTACAATTCTAGACTTCTTTTTACAATTGTTTTTTACAATTCTAGAATTTAATTCTATAATTAAAGAAGATTTATTATTATTATTTTTGTTATCAGTAGTAGTAGTAGTAGTAGTAGTAGTAGTAGTAGTAGTAGTAGTAGCATTTTTGCTTTTTAGGTCACACCTGGCAATGCTCAGGAGTTATACCTGGCTCTGCACTCAGGAATTACTCCTGGCGGTGCTCAGAGACCATATAAGATCTCGGGAATTGAACTCGGGTTGGCCACGTGCAAGGCAAATGCCCTACCTGCTTGACTATCACTCCAGCCCCAACCACTCCAGACCACAGCTGCGCCACTCTGCCCCACATGGAGGCAACCCATGGAACTGACCACCCGGTAAAGGGCTCAGCTAGCCCCCTGGCCGAGTCCAACATTGCTCCAAGGGTTCACTCACACGTTCAGGGGGGGGGCCACACTGGCTGGACTTGGAGCAAGGATTTGTGCTCCTCCACCCTTTCCTCCACCTCCATGCCAGGTACCCTGGAAGGACACCCACACCAGACCCATAGCTCCTCGGCACATGGCAGCTCTGTGGCCACATGACAGTCTTAGATAGTAGTAGATTATAGGATCAGGTCCTTCCCAGGATGTTTCACATTTATACACTGTATACAGCTCTAGGGAGGTTCTAACTGATACCCGTCATCCCTGTAAGCCTAGTAAGAAGCCAGAGCAACCCACACATCATGAGGTCTGTCATTCTCAACCTCCAGACTCCATAGTTCTTCTGAGCTCCACCCAAGAGAAAACCTGATCTTTCCCCTTTAAGTTTCATCAGTAAATGCTTAAGAAGAGAGCTTTCTACTGAGAGTATACTAGCTACACGGCAGAGCCTGGCAAGCTACCGGTGTTTTATTTGATATGCCAAAAATCAGTAATAATTATGGCCCTCATTCCCATGGCCTGCAGAAATGGGTTGAGGCTCTTCCTGTCCCTGGAGCAAGCAGATGCTCTTGTGCTATACTTGTTTGTGTCAGGACATATGGAGATATTACTGGTGACCGCTTGAGCAAATCGATGAAAAACAGGGAGACAGGTGAATTAAAGTAGATTAGATAAAAAGCTCCAATATTAAAATCAATAGCTATAAAAATCAATTTATGTGAAAATTGCTAAATCTGATTGCAAGGTTTCTAAATTCTTTTTTAAAGAGTTTATTAAACTGCTTAGTGCTTTAAAAAGGGTTCTGGCTGCATATGTGGCCACATCGTCCAGAGACTTCAGGATCTATGGACTGGGCCAATGCTTAGTGAAGTCAGTAAAAGGAGAGGAACAGATACACAATAATCTTTCTCACATGTGGGATATAAAAGCATACTAATGGAATAAAAAATGGTCAAAACAACCAGAATCTGTTAACTGATGCACATGAGTTTACTGTGATGGGGACAAAGAGAGGGATGTGAGGACTTTGCAACAATGATGAAAGAAAGCAGATGTTCTGGTGGTGCTGGAACACTGCATGCATGAAACCCTAATTAACAGTACAGTATACCTAGGTGAATAAAAAATTTAATGGAGGATGAATATGGCTCAAAGGACTTAAATGATATGCTTTGAATTTTGGAGTCTCAGATTCTATCTCTGGCACACATCGACCCTTGAGACCACTGAGTGTGGCCCCCCAAAATATCATAGTGCTTAATTCAGCATCAATGAAATACACTCTGTAAAATATCTAGAAATAGTACTAACTTGGTAAATGGTAACTGTAGTATTTTATTTTATTTATTTATTTATTTATTTATTTATTTATTGCTTTTTTGGGTCACATCCGGCGATGCTCAGGGGCTACTCCTGGCTCTACACTCAGGAATTACTCCTGGCAGTGCTTGGGGACCATATGGGATGCTGGGGATCGAACCCTGGCCGGCATGGGCGGGCTGCATGCAACTGTAGTATTTTAATGTTAAACTCTGGTAATTTCCCTACTGGAAAGTGGTCTTGCTTAAAGTTTTCCTCAAAAAGTCTCCTAGTACCATAGTTTCCAAACAATAGTTTTTTAACTATAGAGCTGCTCATTGCATTATTTGTAATGTAATGGAAAGATGAAATAAACTAGGCTCAAGTTTTCCATTTTAATTTGTATTGGGCTCAAATTTTTTTGTGTGTTTTTGGGTCACACCTGGGAATGCTCAGGGGTTACTCCTGGCTCTGCACTCAGGAATTACTCCTGGCATTGCTCAGGGGACCATATGGGATGCTGGGGATCGAACCTGGGCCGACATGAGCCGGCTGCATGCAAGGCAAACATCCTACCCGCTGGACTATCACTCTGGCCCTGTGGGCTCAAAATTTATATTTAAAGTTTATATTCTACTTTTTTGTGAAAAAATTCCTTTTGTCCTAAAACTATGGTCACTTGATCACTTGAATCCGTTATTCATCGATTTGCTCAAGCAGGCGCCAGTAACATTTCCATTGGACCCTATCACGTGCCAATGTAGCCCAATGGCATCTGGTTGATTCAGGAATATGAAGAGCCTCAAACCGTTCCTTCAGGGTCTTAACAAGGAAGTCTGGCCATCTTGTAGGTGGGCAGCCACGTGATCTTTTCACATCCCATGGGATCCAGTCGGTAACAGCTCTAGTCCAGCGGTTGTCTCCAAATCGCATTACATGTCCAGCCCATCTGATTTTCGATGCCTTGGCAAATGAGAAAGCGTCCCTGATTCTGGAATAGCGACGGAGGTCAGAACTCCGGATTCCTTCTCTCACTTGAGTGAGGCGTGATATTCCAAGCATAACTCTTTTCGATTCCTCTCTGGGAGACCCGAATAGCATTCTCATCCTGCTTTCGTAGGGCCCAGGTCTCTGAGGCGTATGTTAATGCAGGGAGAACGGTGGAGTCGAAGAGATGTGCCCGGAGCTGGAGGTGCTTTGTCCTTTTTAGCTATTTCTTCGATGCCTTTGAAGGCATTCCATGCCGCTCTCTTCCTCCCTGCAGTTCAGGTTTTTAGGTCGTTCATCATGTTGACTTCTCAACCTAGGTACACATAACTGCTGCATTCAGAGATGTTTGCTCCATTGAGAGTGAATGGGGCCTCAGGAACTAGTTCATTTCTCATGAACATAGTTTTCTTCAGATTCAGCTGTAGACCTACCTTTCCACATTCTCGGTTAAAGTCAGCCAGCATTTGTGCCGCTTGGCTAATGTTTGGTGTTATTAGAACGATGCCATCAGCGAAGCGGAGGTGGTGTAGTTGCCGACCATCTATCTTCACTCCCATTCCTTCCCATTCTAATTGTCTCATGATGTTCTCGAGGGTGGCACTGAAGAGTTTTGGTGAGATGGTATCACCCTGTCGAACCCCTCTTTTTGACATCAATGATCACTTCTTCGTAGAATGGTGAGATCCTGGTGGTGAATCCGTAATACAGCTCACGAATGATCTTGATGATCCTTCAACCAGCTTTCCCGTTGAACCCCCTGCATTCCATGGACCACGAGAGCAACTTCCGACCCGAGTCCACCATCCCGATGGAGCCTCGGAGGAGCCCAGAGAAACCCCCACACCTTGCTGGCAGCGATCTGTGTCACCATCCACACTCTGCAGCTGGTAAGATCTCCCCCCAGCATATTAATCCAGTCTCCAGCCCACAGATTAATCCAGTCTCCAGCCCAGCTTGTCAGAAACCCAGCCTACAAGGACCCGCCCTGCAGAGACCCGTCCTTCAGAGGAGAGTATTTCAAGCCCAGGAATGCTTGAGCCTAAGACACAGGTACACCAGGCAGAGCACAAACCAGCTTTCACCGTTACGTGTGGCCGCTGTGCGGCTGACGATTTACCTCCAAATTACCATAAATATTTTACCCACCCCTCTGAGAGAGCCCCACAAAGTAATGAGAATATAGCGCCCGCATGGCAGAGCCTGGCAAGCTGTCCGATGCGTGTTCGATATGCCAAATCCAGTAACAAAAATGTTTATTTTCCTGACCCGAAAAGAGCCCTTAATACGGCAGCAGTAAGAAAGGCAAACAAGCAGTGCCTGATAAAATTTCACGGCTGTCCTAGGCTGCCAAACGAAGAATGACTAAAATGACTGTCTGTACTTTCAATGCACGCGCTGGCATCGGAAGCATATATTGAAGATCTGATGGTGCAAGCTCAAAAGATCAAAGTATCATTGGTCTGACTGAGACGGGGAGGCGCCAGTCGCATCATGCTGTATTTGACACTGGAGAAGAATTGTTCCTTGGAACATGTGATGAAAAGAGGAGTTGGTGGCGTTGGTGTCCTTGTCAACACGAACATGGCTATCAACATTGATTCATTTGAATGCCTAACAAACTGAATAGGAAGATTACACTTGAGGAGATGTGGCCCACTGCCAGCAATTTCTATCTTTGTTGTCTATGCACCAACATCCACATACAAAGAAGATGAAATTGAGAAATTCTACATGGAATTGGAGGAGTTCTATAAAAAGATCACACCTTCTACAGGATCATAGTCGGTGATTTTAATGCCAAGATAGGACCAAGAAGATCGGCTGAAGAACCCACATCGGGACCCATGGCCTAGAATGGAACGAACACGGTGAGAGACTATCTGAGTTCATCATGTCCACCAAGACTATTCATGGGAACTCACAGTTTCAGAAGGCTGAAGCGAAACATTGGACATGGGAATCTCCTGGCGGACAGTTCCACAATGAAATTGACCACATCATCTTCAATCGACGGTTTTGTCTGACTGATGTTGCTGTCGTCCCCCAAATTCCAAACAGGATAAGACCACTGTCTCCTTTGTGCAAAATTCTACTTCCCAGCAGGGAGAAAAAGATGCAATGTTTAAGAAGAGAACTCCCCAGAACGACCACCAACTGGGAACTCTTTGGCACCATTGCGGCAACATGGGAAGATACCATCATTGATGACATCGATGAAGAATACAACCAACTGGTTCAGCACCTCCATGATTGTGCAAAGAATACCGAGAGAGAGAAAGACACAAAAGGGCGCTTGTCTTCAGAAACTCTTGAGCTCATTCGCCAACGTGGCAAGGCGCGAGCCTCAGGAGACCAAATGCTAACGTCCAAGCTTGCTAAACAGTGCAGAGAAGCGATAAAAGCAGACCTCAAAGACAGAAGAGCAGAAATACTGGAAGATGCAGCAGAAGCCAGGAAAAGTATTCGCACTGCCCGCCTGTCCTTCGCCAACTATAAGACCAAGATGACTGCCCTCCAACGCCCCTGATGGATCTATCACATCTTCCATAAAGGCAATGGAGAATATTATCCAGGACTTCTACTCAAATCTCTTTGATAGCCACATCCACTTGCCCACATACCAAATTCCACAGGATGGATATGTCATTCCCAACGTTGTCCCTTCTGAAATCCAACATGCCATCTCGTCGGTAAAGAAGGGAACAGCACCAGGCCCAGACAAAGTCAGACCCGAACACCTGAAGAATCTGCCATCGGTACTCATCAATACACTAGCTCGGCTCTTCGCGCGCTACCTGTCCGAATGCAAGGTGCCCTCCCAATGGAAAACCAGCAGGACAGTTCTACTGTTCAAGAACGGAGACATTCACGACGTCGGCAACTATCGCCCCATCTGCCTGTTGTCTGTCATCTACAAGCTGTTTACACGAGTCATCCTGAACAGGATTAGCAGAACACTAGATGAAGGACAACCATGCGAGCAAGCAGGTTTCTGGAAAGGATTCAGCACAATCGACCATATCCACACAGTAACCAAGCTCATTGAGGTTTGTAGGGAGTACAAGATGCTGCTCTGTCTCACGTTCATTGATTTACAGAAAGCCTTTGATTCTGTGGAGACTGAAGCAGTCATCGAAGCTCTAGTCAAACAGGGTGTTCAAACCCAAAAACTATGGTACATTTATACAATAGGATACTATGTAGCTGTTAGGAAAAATGAAGTTATGAAAATTGTCTATAAATGAATAAACATGGAGAGTATCATGCTGAGTGAAATGAGTCAGAAGGAGAAGCATAGATATAAAATGACTACATTGAGTGCAACCCACAATGTGTAGGGAGAAGGAAAAGAGAGAGAGAGAGAGGAGAGAGAGAGAGAGGAGATAAAGAACCTGCCATTTAGGCAGGACGTGGGAGGGGGAGGGAACTGGGGACATTGGTGGTAGGTGATGGGCACTGGTGGAGGGCGGGGTGCTGGAACACTGTGTGACCGTAACATCCAAATGTGAACAACGTTATAATTGTATATCTCACGGTGGTATAATAAAATGTTTTTAAAAAGTGATAAAGTACCTGCCATAGAGGCAGGCTAGAGGAGGAGGGGAGGGAATTGGGGCACTGGTGGTGGGAAATGGGCACTGGTGGAGGGATGGGTGCTGGAACACTGTATGGCAGAAAACCAAACATGATCCTCTTTGTAATTGTATATCTCACGGTGGTATAATAAAATATTAAAAAAAGAAAAAAAATGACTACATTGATTTGTGGGTTTTAAAGAAAAATAGTATGCCACTAATATCCAAGACTAGGGAAAACAGGGACCAGGAAGAAATGTCAATGGTTATATTCTATCACATATATGTGGGGCACAGAGGGTAGATAGGGTAGAGAAGGGGAAAGTTTGACAATAATAGTTGGAATTAGTAATGTTAGATTAGAACTGAGCATTGAAAGTAGGTCAAGTGATATACATAATAACCTTTCAGTGTCTATATTGTAAACAAGGATGTGCAAAAGGAGAGAGTGAGTAAGAGAAAGAGAGAGAGAAAGAGAGAGAGGAGGCAAAGTGCCTGCCATACTAAACTCTCACTCAGATTTGAAGAACAGATACACAGCTTCTTGGATAAACAATAGCTCGGGAACTTTGTAGACTCAAAACCAACTTTAAAAGAAAGGCTGAAAGAGCTACTCTAAGATGAGACAAAACCCAAAAGAACAATAAAGCTATACAGAAAGATGGCAAAAAATTCCATGACAAAATCTCCCTCAGTGTCAACAATCTAAATTGATAGTTAAGAGACACAGAGTGGCAAAATCGATCAAAAAATTGAATCCAATATTCTGCTGCCTCCAAAAACACATCTGAATAATCGGAGCAAAGAAAGGCTCAAAGTAAAAAGCTGGAAAACAACCCATTCAAACAACCCTCCAAAAAGTCCGGAATGTCCATACTGGTATCCAACAACATAGACTCCAGGCTGAAGAGGTCAGAAGGGACAGTGAATGTCACTTCATTTTTTTTTTGCTTTTCTTGGTCACACCCGGCAATGCTCAGGGGGTTTCTCGTGGCTCTGCACTCAGGAATTACTCCTGGCGGTGCTCGGGGGACCATATGGGATGCTGGGGATCGAACCTGGGCGGCATGGGCCGGCCGTGCAAGGCAAATGCCCTACCTGCTGGACTATCGCCCCAACCCCAGTGAAGGTCACTTCATAATAATCAAGGGATACATATATCAGAAAGAAATTACATTCTTAAACATATATGTACCCAATGAGGTGTCAGCAAAATACCTAAAACAGCTACTAATAGACTTCAAAGAAAACATTGACATCAACACAATTGTAGTTGGAGTCTTGAACACTGCTCTATCAACTCTTGATAGATCAACAAGACTATGAAATACTTGCCCTAGAAAAAGAGATGGAAGAAAGAGGGCTAGTAGATATATACAGGGTATTTCATCCCCAAAAAGCCGAATACACATTTTTCTCCAGCGCACATGGAACATACTCCAAGAGAGACCACATGCTGAGCCATAAAACATACCTCCATAAAATCAAGAAGATAGAAATTGTGTCAACTATTTTTTTCAGACCATGATGCACTGACAATAGAAGTTATTCACACACAAAAAATGGAGAATAATACCACTCACCTGGAAACTAAACAGCTCACTGCTTTACAACCAGCACGTCATAAAAGAAATCAAAGAAGAAATCCAAAAATTTCTGGAAACAAATGAGACTGAAGACATGGATTACCAGAATGTGTGGGATACAGTGAAAGCAGTGTTAAGAGGCAAGTTCATAGCTCGTCAAGCATTCATCAGAAAAGAGGAAAAGGCCATCATAAACAGTCTGACTTCACAACTTAATATCTTAGAAAGCGATCAGCAAAAGGAGCCCAACCCAGGCAGAAAGAAAGAAATAATAAAACTTAGAACAGAAATCAATGAGATGGAATCCCAAAAAACTATCCGGAAGATCAATGAAACCGAGAGCTGAATCTTTGAAAAAATAAACAAGATTGCCAAATATGAACACCTTTGTAATTGTATGTCTCATGGTGGTAAAATAAAAAAATTAAAAAAAATATATAAAATTTTTAAAATATGCTTGCCATAGACGCAGGCTGGGGATGGGGAGGAATCAGGGGACACTGGTGGTGGTAAATGTATACTGGTGGAGGGATAGATTTTGGAACACTGTATGTCTGAAACCCAATAATAAACAGCTTTTTAATGGTCCATCATATAATGATTTAATAAAAGCACATTTTAAAAAATTCCTTTGGAACTGTAATTTATAAAGCATATAACTGAGTGGTACTAAATTGCTGCAGTTAAATTCTCTTCAACTTACAAGATATACAGTGTTAGCATTTAAGTAGCTACAATTCACGGCTCACAAATTATGTATACCATATACTTATCCTTTATGAAATTTTACTAAAGCCTTTACTATATTTTAAAAAGCAAAAATCTTAAAATTTCTGCATATTAGTGCATGCCTGTTTCTAAAGAAATAGTTGTCGTTCTTCAAACCATAAGTAATCAAATAACTGTTTCTGATTTCATCTATAATCTCCTTTACTGTACCAGCCTTCTAGGAAGATAGCTCTCACAAGAAATTTGCTGAGTGTCTACTAGAACATTATGAATATAGTAGAGAAACAATTTTCATATTACCATTCATATTTTTTCATGATCTATTTCCATTCACCAGTTGGGTTCTGCTTAGAACTTTCATTTTAATTCTTTATTCCAAAAAAGTCTGCCCATTCTCCACTCTCAAATTCTACTGAATGTCATAAACTTGTCAAATGGCCATATTTCATGGTTTATACTTGGTAGTTACTCTCAATGTAGGGCATAAAATGATTTCCTCAGAACAAAATAAACATGAAAAATTTTCTTAAAACAAAACAAAATCCCCAAACTACAGAAACAAATTTAAAATTTTGTCATTGTCAATATAGTCAATTTATAATAGTTTCTATAATTTTTAACGATAGTTAAAAATTAATTGAAAATTAAAACAATACATTTCATAATAATGATTTTACATCATCTTGGTTCTTAATACAAAATTCCTCACTAGGCTTAAAGTTGTTGACCAATGTGATTTATTTTTTCAGTAATATTCAAATGTTTAGAAAAAAATCTTTAGGAGCCTTAAGCTCAACAGGAAGCAAAACTTGCTTCTGGAAGAAACTGTGACATTTACATGACTTCTTTTGAGGCACCAGAGCTATCTAGGTCCCAATTCACCACAGTAAACACTTCTCTCATAATTTTCACTAGTCTCAGAATGAATACAGACATTCCATGGTGAGAAAAGCTGACTGTGTATTTGTCAATTTATATGTCACATGGCCTGGAAGGCTACCCATGTTGTATTTGATATGCCAAAACCCAGTAACAATTATAGACCTCATTCCCATGACCTGATGGAATGGTTTGAGGCTCTTTATGTTCCTGGAGCAAGTAGATGTCTTTGGGCTACACTAGCATGTGACAGGACGTATGGAGATGTTACTGGTGTTCCGCGTGAGCAAATCGATGAACAATGGGAAGACAAGTGAAGAAGTGAAATGATATGTTACATAGACGGGAACCATAAATAATAGCCTTAGTTAATAATAATATATTTAAAGAAGTTAATTGTAGCAAATATAGAACAATAAAGCAAGATGTTAGAACATAAAAGTTGGGGTGGGGGTGTAACCTTTGGAAACTCCATATACTTTTTGTTCCATTTTCTGTAAGCATAATTGTTCAAATATTTAGGTTCATTTTAGACTTAAAAATGTACTGGGTGCTGGAACACTGTATGACCAAAACCCAAATACGAACATCTTATGAACATCTTTGTAATTGTATATATCACATTGGTATAATAAAATATAAAAAAAATCACAAGAAAGACTCATCTGAATGAAATAAACTCATCTAGGTTTTTCTTCTATCACCCACCTCCACTGAAGGAAGATTGTCTATAGATCAGTTTTTATAACTTGGTCAAGTATTTATTGTTCCAATTACATATGCCTATTTGTAACAAATTTTGATCCTGCAGCTACATTAATTTACTCAAAAACTGTTCAGAAGTTTAGTCTCCATGATTTTGTTTAGTTTCCACACTTTACTCCAGTTTTCCCACTGTGTATGACTAATTTTTAGTTTTATAACCTGTGTACTTTTGTGAAGACTCACCTAATGTTGGTAATTATCTTTCTTTTGTGTTTGCTAGCATTTTGCGCTTTCCATTCTACAGTACAGCTTTAGCTTATAGTATAGTAAAATAGTATAGTATAGAGTAATGTAGTGTAGTGCAGTATATAGTATAGTATAGCATAGCATAGCATAATAGGATAGCATAACATAGCATAGTATAGTATACTATAGTATAGTATAGAAAAAATAGTATCATGTCGTGTCATGTCGTGTTGTGTCGTATCATATGCTGGTCTCAGTAGCTAAAGTCACCAGGCTTCCGTGTAGATGGAGCTGGGTACATCTATAATGCAAGAACTAAAAGCCTACCTACTACCAAGAGTATTCCGCCTGCCTGGCAGTGCCTAGCAAGCTTCCCATGTCATATTCAATATGCCAATAAGCAGTAACAATAATAGACAGTAACTATAATAACCTGAACGAATGGTTTGCGGCTTTTTGTGTTCTTCAAGCGAGCAGATGCCCTTGGGCTACACTAGCATGTCACAGAGACAAATGGAGACATTACTGGTGCCCGCTTGAGCAAATCATTTAACAATGGGAAGACAAGTGATAAAAGTGATATTATCGTAATCTTAATAGATGCCAAAATGTGAATTTTTATGCATTAATTTATTAAGAATTATTTGGTGTTTCAACATGTGACATACCTTGAGAATATTTCATATGCATTTAATAGAAATGATTGAGGTCTTTTTTTGTTCCAACACATGAACTACCTACTGTAAGAATATTCCATGCGCACTTAACAAGAGTATATATTCTTATGGGGGTGGAAACAAGCTTCATATTTATATTATATATTATATATGTGTAATGCGTTCTTTACATTCTTCATTTATTTCACTTATTTATTTCACATTTATTTATCATAGTCAATTTTCTGAATGGATTTTCTATCTATGATGTTAAGTGGTGTGTTGAGGTATACTACTATTACTCTAACTGCTTGTGTTTTTATTTAGGTCTGTTTTAGCTCTGCAGCCATGTTTTATGTGCTAGGGTTCACTTGTATCAGGTGCATGGATAATTGCAGGAGTCCTTTTTAATGGATTATCACCTTGCTCATTGCACAGTTCCTATCATTGTTGAAAAAAAATTTACTGTATCAACTATGTAAAACACTGAGAAGTACATCACTTGTATCACTTATCTTCCCATTGTTCATCGATTTGCTCGACTGGGCACCAGTTACATCTCCATAAGTCCTGTCACAAGTTAGTGTAGCCCAAGGGCATCTGCTCGCTCCAGGAACATAAAGAGCCTCAAAACATTCCATCAGGTCATGGGAATGATGTCTATAATTTTTACTGGCATTTGGCCTGAAGGCAGCAGTTATGTGTAACTAGGTCGAGAAGTCAACATGATGAACGACATAAAACCTGAGCTGCGCAGGAGGAAGAGAGCGCCATGGAATACCTTCAAACGCTTCGAAGAAATAGCTAAAAAGAAAAAGAAACTCCTGCTCAGGGCACATGTTTTCAACTCCACCATTCTCCCTGCATTAACATACGCCTCAGAGACCTGGGCCCTATGAAAGCAGGATGAGGATGCTATTCGGGTCTTCCAGAGAGGAATTGAAAGAGCTATGCTTGGAATATCACGCCTCACTCAAGTGAGAAAAGGACTGACAGGAGTTATAAAAGACCATTAGAGTTTAACATCTTTATTCTTTATGCCCTCTGAAATTTTTTCACCTACTTTGCCTTTTCTTTTGACACCCTGCATTGGGTCATTGTTCTGGGACCATTGTGAAGGGACAAACAGAACAGTGGTCAACAGAATTGGCAGATAAATTGCAGGTCCTGCGAAAGTGAATGGACCCTTGAGAAAAAAAAAACCTTTAAAATAAAATGGAGGCCTGGATTTACCCCCCTATAATCAGCAAAATAAGGGTAGTGACTGGTCACCTGAGATGACTGCCAGAGAATTCTATATGCCTTTTTCTGTATAGGTTACTATTTGAAGGTTTCTCTGCACAAGCATGAATATGAAAAGAGGAGGAAGAAGAGAAGGAGGAGGACAAAAAGGGAGGAGGAAAAGGAGTAGGAGGAGGTGTTGGTGACAGAAGTGAACAAGGAGGAGTGGTAGAAGGAGAAGGAAGAGAAACAGAAGCAGCATCAGAAGAAGAGAAGGAAGGAGGAGGAAGAAAAGGAGAAGGAGGAGGAGGAATAAAGAAGAAATATAACTGACTGGAACCACTTAAACACAGTAGGAAATTTAAAAACAAATGCACCCAAAAGACGAAGGTCTCTACTTCAGGTTCCCATAACAAATCTTCCAAAATCAACAGTGTGGTTTAGCTAAATGTTATCAAAGCACACTGGCCATACATTCCCGTGACATGACTCAGTGACTCTATTTCCTGCCTACACTTCCTTTAGCTCTGGACCTCAATTTGAGCTTGGCTTTTCGTGAAATAATGCCAGACATTTCTAATTTAGCTCTGTGTAGACCATAAAAACTGTTGAGAGACTATACAATGTGTGAGAATAAAATCAGAAGTCTATTTAATTCCCAATTTCATCCCAATTTCATATTACTTTAATCTCAACATTAAAATAATGTTCAAAGCTGTATAACATGAAGTTTATTTAATATCACTGAAGACTTTGGGGAAAGTCATTTTGTTTTAAATTAAAGAACAAGTATAAAAATGATGAGTCCCTCTAATTAAGGTACCATTTGTGAATTCTTCAAAAATAATGATTAAATATTTAGGAGGTAGAAGATCTAAAGTTGAAAAATTTGACCACTTTCTACATGTGGCTCACTTTATTAGTCTTACATGAAATATTAAATAGTTGTGTGAGCTTTTTTTATGTTTAAATAGGATAAAAACACTTCCCTGTATTTATTCACTTTATTTTTCAAATTTTTTTTTTTTTACAATTACAAAAGATATACAATTAAAAAGTTCATATTTGGGTTTTGGTCATACAGTGTTCCAGCACCCATCCCGCCACCAGTGCCCATCTCCCACCACCAATGTCCCCGGTTCCCTCCCCTCCCCCAGCCCTGCTCCATGACAGGTTCTTTATTTATTTCCGTTTCTCTCTTTCTCTTTTCCTTCCCCTCCAGACTATGGATTACAGAACATACATTAAAGGGTTGTCATGTGTATCTTTTTGCCTCTATTTAATGCTCAGTTCTAGGTTGGCATTAGTACCCTCGACAATTGTTAGCACCCTGTTCCATTTTCTGTCTTACCTAGCCTCTGACTCCCACACGTTTTTGATAATTTCCACCTTTGACAAGACCTCCTGATATGTTTCACTTGACCTTGGATATTGGTATCTTAATATGTACATATATATATATATATATATATATTTATGTTATGCAGATAAATGCAGTCATTCTGTGTCTGTTCTCTCTCCTTCTGGCTAATTTCGCTCAACATAATCTTCTCCATATCCATCCATTTATAGGCAAATTTTATAACTTCATTTTTCCTAATAGCTGCATAGTATTCCATTGTGTATTCCCAGCAATGCTAAGGAATTACTCCTGGCAGCACTCTGGGGAACATATGGGATGCTGGGGATCGAGCCCAGGTTGGCCGCATGCAAGGCAAACGCCCTACCCACTGTGCTATCACTCCGGCCCCATTTAAGTATTTTATATTTGGAATGCTACTATTCATAGTCAAATGGATGATTTGAATCAGCTGTTGATCATTTCATTCAACAGAAGTGTGGACTGACTTGCCTTTTCCCATCTATATACAAAATTACACATTACTAAATTTTTTAGGAACCATGTGTAACTTACATATTCTGAATTTGTGGAATATATGTAACTTAAGCATTCTGAGTTCTACTCTTATAATCATACCCATTTCTTTCTTGTCTAGATATTTTTTTCTAGTGAGACAGTGGAGTTGGTTTTAGCTGCTCTCGGATCCCTTCTTTTCTGTG